>JAVDPK010001244.1:211097-224619 GCA_034780415.1 Cichlasoma orientale | reverse complement strand
CCCCCCCGCATTTTAGGCTTAATTTTACAAGACTGTGGAGAGAAGGTTGCAATGTGAGAGGGTGAGCGGCACGCAGGGGATGTGGAGTTTGGGGCGGACTGAAACCCAGACCGCTACCCAGGATTGTAGGCGTGTGGGTCTCCTGCTTGGGGTCTTTGGCCACTCTCAGGCTGTTTTAGGGACTGCACATCCCTAAAAGAAGGTGCATGTCCACATCTCTCAACTCTGATGTTCAACCTGACTATGTGGAGGATCCCTGTGTGTAAAAAAAAAAAAAAAAAGGGTCAATCACCCAATGTTTAATATTTTCCCCATAACGTATAAATGCCTTACAGTGCTTGGTTGGCTTGTGTATTTATTATCATGACAGCAGAGTGGCTTTGTCACTTGTTACTAATAGTTTAGCGTTCTCCCAACAGTGGCCAAAATTTAGTCCAAAATTATTAATATTGTTTAGGATGAAAATTTGTGTTTTTTATTTTTCTCTCTAGGTGTTAAAACCTTTGTGACACTATGACAAAGCCAAGAATTGTTTTTTTTTTTTTTTTGTTTAGGTCTACAACAGAGTCCTTTCTTAATGCTAATATTTGCCAGCCAGAGATTCAGCTTCAACCTGACAGTCAATTCAGTAATCCCGGTTTGGACTCCAATAATCATGTCTGGCCTGTGCACGTGTGAGAAGCCAGAGTCCTGAGGACCCGTGGGAGTAAGGTGGGATAAATGCAATTCCACCTCCAGTCACAGAGAAGATGCTGCAGAAGCAATCTGAGGACAAGGCAAAGATGTGCTTCAGAGGTCCTCACTCCTTCTTCAGAAAAACATTTGGAATTTTTTTTTAAATTAACAGTTGTAACATACAGTTTAGGTCCTTAAGTAACTGGACAATGATGTAATTCTGCCCCTGTACACCACCAACACCACAGCAGATTTTAAACCAAACAATCATGATGCAACTGAAGTGCAGACTTCCAGTTTTAATTCAAGGGACTCAGCAAGGAATTGGATTAATTGTTTAGGAATTACAGACTTTACTGGATAAATAAAAGGATTTTATAAAGCATGCACACATGCCACCAATCTCACATACAGTGCAGCTGAACAGAGGCCCTGGCATTACGTAAATCTCCACAGTCAGCATCTTTTTCCAGGACAAAGTCCAAATACATACAACTTCCAATTAAAGGGCTGCTAAGATCAGGAAGAACCCTGCAGGGTCAATGCTGTGTATTGCGGAAGAGGACCATCTCCTCTAGATCCAAAGAGTGCCTTCAGGCCCATCTCCTTGATCCAAGCAGTTTTGTTAATTTATTACACATTTATAATGGCACAATTTTTAGTATAATACAACAGCATATCTTAAAAGTTTCCAGGAAGGAAATGACACCACTGTGGTGTAATGAAACATGAAACTGAGCACAAATCTCTGGAAGAACATTTATCTAGGAAGGCTGAACAAGGATCGCAGTTTCAGTAATTCATAATTCAGTCATTTCACTTTGTGTAGAGTTTGGCACCTCCAAGTGGTAAACTGTTTCTGTGAGACACAATAATCACTTGTAACACAGTGACTTAATCAAAGGAAAATATGACTTTTATGGATGCTGCACATCCGTCTGTTGGTATAAAATTTATATTGAAATGTGATTAAAGCTTTTTAAATATCAACATCTTTAGCAAATCTCCATATTTGTATGCTTTGCTAGGAAAATGGAAAGTAGGTGCAGCAATTTATTCAAGAAGGGTCAGATGCATCACTCAGGTCCAGTATCAGGTCTTTCCTGGATTTTTACTTTTTCTTAAAGACATGACTTTCAGACTGTAGATTGTTTTTTAGGCCTGTCACTTCTCTGTTTGTCCTCCACTTGTCCAGTTTCCTCAAATTATTTTAAGAACACACTGCACACCGTGATGAGATATGCCAAGCTCTGACTCTGGGTTAAAAGCCAAAGAATAAAAATACATATAGTACACATAGTAACAAAAATGCCTAAAGATGCATTTTAATGTGTAGACACAACACTGGTTCATCCCTTGAGTTAGACTCACAAGTCAGTGGTAATTGACTTAAAAACTAGGTGCAAGGACTGGACTGAAAAATGAGTGAAAAAGCAGCCAGTATCCAAAGAATAACTTTGAAAGACCTTCCGAAAGCCTGGAGAACCATTGCAGAAGACCACTTTAAGAAATTAAAAGAAAGTCTGACTCCTTGGAAGCAAAATATAAGACTTTCCAGTACTGTACATTTTGAAGATGAAAACAACTTTGCAGCCAGTTCTTCAGTTTGCCAAGCAGGTTTATTAAAAACAAACTCCCTCCCCAAATAAACAAAATAAAAAAACCCAACAACTTTTGACCCAAACACAGTGAAACTGAATTTTTGTAAGCCTGGTTGATAATCCAGCCCCGAGTGTGAAACCCTGCCTTTCGGCACCAGCCCCCTCCGCCTCTGGCCCCGGCTGCAGCGGTGAGCCGGTCAGTTCAGCTGTGTGTCACACGGGGCGCCCGCTCCTCCGCGGCTCGGTTTGTTTTCCGCGTGATGCTGCTCTTCTCTTCAAAGCAGAGGAAAGTCAGAGGCTCATGTGTCAACATCCAGGGTTTCCCCGGGGAGGCGTAGCATTAGCGTTATTCCAAAAACACAAAACAAAACGAAAACAAAAAACCCTGATGTTGCTTTGAAGAGCCTTTTATTTTTGTTAGCTTATTCGTCCTCGAAAGCAGCAGGTTTCTTTTTTTTAAATTTTTGACTTCAAAGACTAGAAGACGACCTCCGGCTCCTGCTGCTTTGACGTTAGCTAACGTTATTTTAAAGGATGACAGAGTACAAAGTGCGAATAGCGTCTCCAATCATTTAATAACATCTGGGGGACACGTTAGCTTAGCCAGCTAGCCTGGTAGTTCGATTAGACCGAGGAAACGCGGCGAAACACACTGCTGACATGATGTTTCCTCAATCGAGGCACTCGGTAAGTTGTCTGGTTGAACTTCTCCCGGGTGGAAACTGAGCAAGCTGAGCTAACGCTAGCTAGCACCGGACAGCTGATACATAGCGCTGCTTCCTGCAGGTAGCTGTCAGCATCTCATCGTTACAGTGCAGACACTCCGGCAGCTTAGCTCTTTACCTGGAAGAAGAGGCGAGCTGTAAAGCTCATTTATGTGCAGGCACAGTCCGACGCTAGCTAGCTTTACGTAAAACAGCTAATTTAATGTCGGTTAGGTCAGTGAGAGAAAGTTGGTGTGGTGTTGTGCAGTGTTTCGCCGGTTTTAACACCTCCTTTTGTTGCAGGCAACAAAGCACTGCACACATGTAAGCTTGCGTTCATTTTAATAAATATATTTTGGATACCTTGTTAAAAACATTCTTATAAATACTGCAAAAATAAGGCTTGATTTCACTGAACATTTGTCAACTATTGTAAGACTTTGTCAATAAGTGATTTTTAACCAAAAGGGTGAATTTAAAGCATTATGGCACAAGTAAGCACCCTTAATGTAAAACTGTATTACACAGACGATGTAAATAATTAGTCAATGAAGGAAATCAGCCTTTAATCACCTTTTTAAGGTCTTAAATAAAGCACCTCTAAAAACATGACCGCAGTAATGGATTAATTGTGCGCCAGTCAGCATTACTAACTGGCATGTAAGTGCATAAAGGTCAAAGTGTCATTATTTACAAATCCTCTGATTATTTCCTAGATCAAGTGGCACATTACTTTTTGGGTACAGTGTCAGACTTGTACAAATAATGCCCCACCTGACTCCCTTCAGGATCAGCTGATTTTTTTTTTTTTTTTTTTAGTTTATTCAAGTTTACTGACGCCATGCAACATTTTACCTTTATAATATAAATATTTTTTAATTAAGTATGTAGTAACTTTACGTGACCTTTTTTGGACAATTTTGAACCCTCATAACTTCTAAATACAGGAGATGCCTACATGAACTCTTAAGGTCTGAAAAGCTCTATTTAAAAGCTGCAACCAAGTCAATTTTACAAAGTGCAACCATTGTCCAAATGATCAACATTACTGCGGCAACACCAGGAATGCTTACAAGTTATCACTGATCAGTATGTTGTCACCCCCTACGATAATGTGCTGTACCTTGCAGTATTTCTAGACATGAAAAGAAAATGAAGATATCCATCTGGACTTTCTGTCACATTCATTGTCCGGGTCCTGTAGAAATGACAAGTATTTGATACAAAAATCACCAGTCATCACCGTTGTGATCACTATCTGGTGATAGAAGCAGGACAACAATACAGACTAGCAGATAAAGAACTTTCTCAGACAAGCACTGATGGTTCCACATTTCTGACTATTAAAAGAAAATTATGAATATGCTTTTAGTTTATCCACTTGTGGTGATAAGATGGATGTTCTTGGGACAAACCTTTTGTGTGCGGAAACATTGTGATAAACTTTTTTTTTTCCTACAAATTTCTGAAATTTATTGACCAGATGATTGAGTGTCGGATTAATATTTGAGGAAAATAATCATCAGTTGCAGTGTGCACTGTTCTTGCACTAGTATGTTTATCATGATGTAAGCATTTATGACCAGCTTATGGTATGCAAACTGCATTAAGCAAGCAGAAAATGACCACAAACATGAAGTAAGAAACTTGGCATACGACCTCATATAAGGTTGCGTGCCAAGTTTTGTTTAAAAAAAGAACATTGTTCTTTTTAGTTGGCACTGTTGGTTAGTTTCAACATGTGACTGCTGTTCCTCTTTCTAAGGGGAGGCCGTATCAGGTATCGTTCCCCTCTGAGTATGACAGTGGAGCCACTTAAATGCTGTGCCCCTGTTTTACCTCTCTAGACCTGCTGATGAAACACAGAGCAATTCACTGCATACTTTTGGGAGCTTTTCACCACTTTTAATTATTGATTAATTTGTCAGTTAAATAAAACAGAGCGTCTGCTGTTGGTTTTGACATTTCAAAAGCAGGAAAAAGAAGAATTAATGCAAAAATTTCTGTAGTATTGACTAATTGTTTCATGGTTATCTACTTGTAACAAGCAATTGTCTTCTGTTACAGATTGAGCTAATGCCTATAATTTCATTACTACTGCATGGTACACAGCCAGACTTTTCTGAAGTCACAACAGTTTGTTTTTTTTTAAATTTTGTCCTGACCAAATGACTTCAAACTCTGTTTTCCTCTCATTTAAAGTAGGATCTAGCCAGTTTCTGCACTTCATTTTTGCACAGTTGAAACTGCTTGCATTCATGTGGATGCAGAGTTCTGACCTCTGTGTAACCGGGTGCATCGGTCTTCTCTCTTCAATCCCATAATCCAGCTGGAAACCTTTTGCCCTTGTGCCACTTATTTAGAGAGTAATGAGGTTTAGGGAACCAGATAAACCCTGGATTACAGCTTTGGACTGATGGTTTAAGTGTAGTCTATACATAACCGGACTGCTAATGCAGCCTCTAAATACCTCTTGCATATGATCAGCGTGGACACACTTCTGTAAACGCGTTTCCTCAATCAACACATTTGTGGCCCTGAAACAGCCACGGTGGTGTTTCTGTGCCGACAGATGTTTCACATCCGTACCTTTAAGGCAGCTGTGGCTGTCCGTAAAGCTCTGGTTGAGAGTTGTGTACTGTTAATCAAACATGCAGCTGCTTTCTTTATCTAATTTTTATGATGTACACACACAGACATGAGGCACAGTTTAGTCTGAGCTTTATTTTGGCTATCCTCTTAAAGGGTTAATCTCTGAGGTCAAAATGCTGCTTCTAAACAAACCCAAACAAACCTTCATTAAAACATGCTCGGCAGCAGGGCGCTCTCATGTGTTCATATAAAGGATGATAGCATCTCTTTTCTTACTGGAATGGTTGTGGAAGGGGTACGCACACTTAAGGATTTGGATCTTGAGTAGAATAAAGTGGGAAAAATTCTAAACTGCAGGTTCTCAGCAGAAAATAAAGCAACTATCTTGTTGTGTTTTCTTAGGCGTCCTCTCAGTCCAGCCAACCTCTCAAGTTCACCACTTCTGATTCCTGTGACCGTATCAAGGATGAGTTCCAGTTCCTCCAAGCACAATACCACAGGTATGTATTTAACACATCCATACACACCTAATTTAATATCTAAACTAAGCTGCATATTTTCTTCCTGCACTTTTTAATTATTATTGTATTATGTGAAATGGCTCGATGTAAGGCAGCTAATTATTCAGAAATGCATCTCATTTTGTGCAGGACAGTGAGCTGATGTTCTGCCTTTATCGACACTTTATTTCTTTTTTTACAACCTGGAGTTTCTGGATTTTTAATTCATCTGCTCAGAAGGACGTTTAACTTATTCCACATCAAAGCGTCCGTCATTCCTCTCCTCCCTCCTCACGTCCTATAGTATCAGTCAGGTTTTAGTGAAACTTCATCCAAACTGTCCTCACGGTCAAGGTCATTTTTGTCATTTTACTGGCACGTTTCTATTTTCACAAGATCCGCTGCTCCTCCTAGATCGTGGTGAAACGTGATTAATTTGTCCTGGATATGACTATCCAACAAACAAAATATATTTCAATGAATGTTTATTTTATTTACTCGTATTATTGTAAGGATAATTGAGCAAATAGTTTCATATGACAGTAAACACTGTCTGCCCTCTCATTTTGCTGGGAGGTAGATGAGAGGATCGATATAATTCTCATGTCTGTATTCTAAATATGAAGCTTAAGCCAGCAGGCAGTCAGCTTAGCTCAGAGTAAACAAGATGAGCTGTGGAATTAGTATAATTCCCCCAAAGTCCAATTATTCCCTAACAGAATGAATGCATACATTTGCTTTCAAGCTGCCATTTATTGTCTTATGTTTCTATTCTTCTTATCCAGTTTGAAGCTGGAGTGTGATAAGCTGGCTTCTGAAAAGTCAGAGATGCAGCGTCACTATATCATGGTAGGTGTGCCATCGACTCATGCCTGTGATGTGCTGCTTTTTTTAATCTCCAATCAGGGTCTCATAGTATTGTAATACCTGTATAGAAAAATACCTACATTTCTCAAACCGTAATCCACACGCAGTATAAAATATATACGTGGAAGACAGGGTAATCTGATTAAAAAGGATTTGGTGTGTGGGTGGGTATATGCAGATACAGAATGTTGACCTTCAAGTTGATTTATAATTCTTTTATTTGTCACCCTCTGTGTGCTGTAGTACTATGAAATGTCCTACGGGCTGAACATTGAAATGCACAAACAGGTAATTATTGTCTCCACTTATCCATTCTTCTAGCAGCCCAGGGTTCTTATTGTGCTGGTCTGACCTTTTTACTTTGTCTTTTGTAGGCTGAAATAGTGAAGAGACTAAACGGGATCTGTGCTCAGGTGCTGCCTTATCTGTCACAGGAGGTAATGATTCTCCTTTTACTTGAAACCTACACTAACTGGCAACTTTATTAGGTACACATTGCTGGTACCAGATTGGACCCCCTTTTGCTTTCAGAACTTTCTTAATTCTTTGTGGCACCGATTCAACAAAGTGCTGGAAACATTCAGAGATTTTAGTCCATGTTGACATGATAACATCACACAGTTGCTGCAGATTCACATTATGGATGTGCGGATGACTGCACATCCATAATGCAAATCTCCTGTTCTGCCACACCACAAAGGTGCTCTATTAGATTGAGATCTGGTAATTGTGGAGACCATTTGAGTAGAATGAACTTATTATTATTATTATGTTCAAGAAACCATTTTGAGATGATTTGAGCTTTGGGACATGACACGTTATCCTGCTTAAGAGAGGCTCTTCTGATTACCTCGGCTGTAACAAGTGGTTATTTGATTTATTGTTTCCTTCCTATCAGATCCTGTGACCTCTAGCATCAACAAGGCATTTTCACCCAGAGGAAAATCCACTGACTGGATATTTTCTCTTTTTCAGACCTTTCTCTGTAAACCCTAGCGATGGTTGTGTGGGAAAATCCCAGTAAATCAGCAGTTTCAGAAACACTCAGACTAACCTGTTTGGCACCAACACTCACGCCACATTTAAAGTCACTTAAAATCACCCTTTTCCTCATTTTGATGCTCAGTTTGAACTTTAATAGATTATCTTCACAATGTCTACATGCGTAAATGCGTTGAGTTGCTGCCATGTGATTGGTGCATTAGAGTTTTGTGTTAGCAAGCAGGTGTACCTAACAAAGTGGCCAGTGAGTGTATATTCTGATAGACTTTATTATTGGTTATCTCTGGGAAAGTTTTCACTGGTTTATTATTCCAACGTTTTATTTTTAAATAGAAAGTCTGATGTGGTCGACTGTTTTTGTCCAAGCTCACCAACTTCTCTTGAACTTGTGATCTTTGTTTTAGCATCAACAACAAGTCATGGGCGCCATAGAAAGAGCCAAGCAGGTCACACCTCCTGAGATGAACTCCATCATACGGGTGAGTTAGTGATTCATAATTTCCACCAGATATTGCTTCATTGTTTCCTGGTTAGGTTAGTTTGACTGCAGTTCTGCAGTGTGGCTCTCATAGATGACATTAACTGTATTGAATACTTATTTTTAATTGTTAAGATTCTATTGGATATTGACTTTCTGCACAACATAATTTTTTTGGTCATTGTGTCACTTCTGTTTCATAATATTTATAGCAGAAGAATAAATGGTATGGTTTGCCTTCTGCTAATTTGCAGGAAATGAGATATGAAACACCGATAAAATGCCATGTTGGGTTTCTTTAAAAAATAATGAAAGCACAGTTACAAAGCATTTAGAGGAAGAAAGTCACAAACAGATAATCACTGTCTTGTGTATTTGGAATTTATGCTGCAAGTGTCCATTGTGATAATTCATCCCTTATAGAGTAGTTCCATCCACCCATATCCTGCAGGGTTAACTCACACTTCTTTATTCATACAAATGTAGAACTTGTAATTTCTAATCAGTGTGTTGTGTTTGCAGCAACAGCTTCAGGTGCAACACCTGTCCCAGCTTCAGGGTCTGGCGTTGCCCATAACCCCGCTTCCCCTGGGCCTCACCCCACCCACTCTGCCCGCCGTCTCCTCTAGCTCCGGGCTGCTGTCCCTCTCCTCCATCCTGGCCAACTACTCCCACGGCCAGCCCCCGGTGGCAAAAGAGGACAAGGCCAGAGATGTCGCAGAGAGAGCGCCTAGAGGAGACGATGGAGACAAGTCAGACTAGTGCAGACACAGAGAGGAGGTTTGGAGGGGGATAGTATGGGGTGTTATAAGTGTCAAAAAAAAGAAAAAAAAAAAAAAAGAAAGGGTAAACCATTACTGTAAATGGAGACTGATGTAAGTCTAGGGGCCTGTCTGCTGAGTGTCAGTGTAGAAGAGTAATTGCAAGGATGATTAAGTGCTGAAGATGAAACTCCTGAATGGCTGAGAGTAAATGTTCTTATTTAGTAGTAATAGACTCGGTTCGGGCTTCTAGACTTTAAATAGATGCTTTTTTTTAGTGCAAGCCACCGTTGTTAGGCTTTACCAAGATAAATGTTTTCCCGTTTGGAGAGAGAGCTGAGAAGGAAACTCAATAGCAGTACCCCAGTAGATAACCATCAGATTTATTTTTTTCTTCCTCCTTTTTGTTATCAGATCTGTTTTCAGTGCTTATTTCCATGTCTTCTCGAGTCCTTCTGATTTAGTCTCACTGCAGTTTGCCGGTCATAATAAGCAGTTTTAACAACTCCATATCCCATAACTGCTTCGTCGTCACTCACAGCTTACTAAAATCAAATCATCTTTTTCTAAGAGAAAACAAAAGGTTGACTTGGAGCGGTTTTGTCAGTAATTCCATTAATTTACACTTTTAAGTGTAACGTTCTTCACCATTACCAACCACTGGATGCATTACCAGAGCTGTGTACCTCAGTCCCACATAAATCATGGGATTTTATTTCATAAAGATCTATAGTTAGTACAAATAGTGAGATAGCCAGCTTGGAAGTTAATTTGTGTTAAGTAGGCCTAGCTGCTGCTGCTGCTGCTGCTATGAGCTCCACATGGGATGTGGACCATTGACATGAGATCATGGACCCTGTGTCTTTAAATGATAAGACTAGATGCTCTGGAAAAAAAAAATCTTGTTGTTTTTGTAAAGTAAGGCAGGTTGTTATAAAACCTTAAAGATGTCCGTGTGTCTAAGTGAATGTGATTGGAAAGAAGAAAATCCTTTAACTTTATTTTTAAGCACCTTTTGTGTTTTCCTTCATGCCCTCCTCTGTTCCTGCCCTTTCCCCCTGCAGTTCCACAAAATTGACCCCATAGGAGGATCTTAATGTTAAAACAGGGTGGTCGTGACATACAGACGAGTGTTGTATTTCTACAAGTTAGCAGAGCTTTTTAGTTTCAACTAAGATTGTGTTAAGCACCTGTCCTTTTGTCTGTGACTACACAAACCTGATATTCTCAGCATTTTCAAATATAAGCTGTATTCACACCACATACATACTCTATTCATTATGCGCTATACTGTACAATTTGTGTACTGTACTTTTTTTGTAGTTAAAATACAAGAAATTAATTGAATTACTTCTTTTTAGCCTTGTCACCATTATGTACATATGGTATGACACCCCCCACCACACACACACACACACACACACACCTGTGATCAGCTCCAGCATTTAATTGTTCACCAAAAAAAAGTAATGAGCTCAACAATAATTCCCTTTTAATATTATTATTATTATTAAGATAATTTAAGCACTATAGCTATAAATAGCTTTGCCACCTTTAGGATGTTAAACATAAGGATGTTATAGTTGCATTAACCATTTGGCTCATTCATTAATATATATTATCAAGATTTAAAAATGTTATTGTTAAAAAAAAGTGTCATTAAAATGAATTGGACCTGCAGTGTTTAACAGCAGCTGTTCAGCTATAACATAATTCCCTGACCATTTCATTAGGTACAACTGTTCATTAATGCAAATATCTATTTATCCGAGCGTCAGAATAGCAAAGGAAGGGGACTTTGAACGTGCCATGCTTGTTGGTGCCAAATGGGCTGGACTGAGTGTTTCTGAAACAAGAGCATCCAACCCAGTAAAGTGTACCTAATAAAGTGGCTAATGAGTGTATGCGATGTAGCTTCCAATTACTACATGTAATATGTTGTAGAAGCAGTACTTTGATATTGAAAATATCAGGTAACATTCTTTGGTAGTTTAACCATATTGCCCAGCTCCATTTGAGGGTACTGAACTTTCTTTTTTAGACTGAAAGTGATTCAGTATTAAACAATAACAGTAAAATGAATCTTCAGGAAGTTTAGTAGGTTACCTAAGTTAAAAAAAAAAAGCTAAGGTAGATCCAGGCTACACACACAAACTCAAAACCTGCAAGATGAGTAGTGTAGGTTCAGGCCTGCAGCTTTAACTGTTATGTGTAAACATTAGAGAAGTGAAGAAAATTAAGTCCACTCAAAGCAGAGCGTTGGATGTTATTTTGTTATATTTGAAATGGAGCAGCTGCTCACAGCAGGAAATGTTTTCAGCTTTAATCGTTAATAATGTCGAAGCGACTCGAGTGACATCTCAGAAAACAGAAATGACCCACATCCAGTATGGTGTGTGTGTGTGTTGCATAATTTCACATTTTATGAGGCCTCGGATATTAAAACTGTATGCATAATTCTTGCAGTTAGTATGTGGTATGAAACTGGTGAGCAGCTCAAGATTATGGCTGAGAAATGTTCATTGTTTAGGCAGCAGAGGGCAGCAGTGCTCTTCCAGTGTTCATTATGCTGATTCGACAGGTTTCTAAAAAGCATCTGAAGAGGTCCAGTCACATTGTCGCTTTCCTCTCTTTTCATTTTTATGATTGTAAGCAGAGCACAGGTACACTGCAGGTGTCCGCTGTCCCTCCCCTGTAATGTGAGTGCTTTCCAGAGCTTCGATAACCCACCTTTCATGTCTGAGCATAACCCTTTCTTCTCTATTTTCATTTGAAAAGCACTTAAGTTGTGGCTCACTGTTTCTTTTGTTTTTTCTTCTTCCTGTCTGTGCAAGTGTTGAGGAGCTAGAGTATCTCCCTCCCTGGAGATTTGACTTCAATATATAGAGTGTGAGAACAGATCATTTAATCATTAGCACCCTTTATACTGACGTCAGTCTCTGTAGAAAACCTCCCTTGGCAAAACTCAGACATGTGAATGGTATGTGTGTTTGTTTTGCTGTGAAGGGCCAATTTGTATACATATGAATATATCAATATACATATTTTTTAAAGCATTTTTGTATGTTTCAAAGCTGCTTTTTAATGTGTGTGTATCATGGAGGACTTTGTTGTTGTACGCGTGCATTACAAGCCTACAATAAGAGAGGCACAATGTTGTATATCCTGTCGTTTTTTTTTTTCCTGTTTTCTCTTCCATTCATTCTCTCTCAGTAGGCTGTAACACTTAATTGTTTTCTAGATTTGTAAATGTTTTATCCTTTTTTTGTGCAAATGAAAAATGGTTAAATGTGTGTACAAAACAGTCTCATTTTAAAATACCTGGGACAAAAAAAAAAGTAAACAAGCAACTGTGTACTCTGAGAATGAATCAACCTTTTAGCAGTAAGGAAGCGTCTCTGGTGCCTTACAAATAAAAGATGTGATTGAGAGTGATCATTTGTCTTCTGCTGGTTATGCACATGGGAGGGAAAAAACGAAATCTGAAAGTAACACTGGAGGGCATCACTGATAAATATTGGAAGTCTGTGCTGAAATGAAACATTAGTGTTTTGCTTGATGATAAACTCTGCAGCTTGATGAAATAGTTGAGGTATGAGGTTCGGTACTCCCAGTTCACTGAGATAGTGAGATTAATGTTTTGAGGAGTGAATCTGCTAAAAATTCCTTTTGGGTGAGCCAGGGTATAACTGTGACCTTGTTAGATTAAAGCTGCTCTATTCACTATTTCCCATATGAAAAGTTGTTGATGGTTCAGTGATGTTAGTCTGATCCGACCTTTTGAGGAAAAAAGGCTTAAAAAAAAAAGTAGTTATGTGGAAAGGAGTTTTCACACAGCTTTGAAAAATTAGGTGCACACCTTGCAGCAACTGATTTGTCAGATTTTTTTTATCAACCTCACATCATTGTGGAGGAATTTTGACCCCCCTCTTCTTTATAAAGTTGCTTTTATTAAGGTTTGCAGGCATTTGTTCATCCACAGCTTTCTTAAGGCCCCACCACAGCATTTCAGTCCAGTTGAGATCTGGACTTTGGCCAAAAAAAAAAAAAAAAAAGGTGCTGCAGTGGCCCAGTCATTCTGTTGGAGATTTGCTGCTGTGCTTGGGATTGTTGTCTGCTATGTGACCCAATTTCAGCCAAGCTTTATCTGTCGGACAGATGGCCTCTTAACTCTTGATCACTTTCATATACAGAGTTGTTCATGGTCAGCTTGATGACTTCAAGGAGCTCAGGTCCTGTGGATGCAAAATAAACCCAAATCTTCACCCTTCCACCACTGTGCTTGACAATTTGCATAAGGTCCAGTGTTCCTTGACATTGGTCTGCCATGTTCATTTAAAAG
>JAVDPK010001244.1:154584-210108 GCA_034780415.1 Cichlasoma orientale | reverse complement strand
CCCCCCCCCCCCCCCCGCAGGGACAGAAGGAACGAGGTCGCCGACTCAAAGTTTCACCATAACTTCAGTAAATTAGTGGTCATATGCTCTTAAAAAAAACAAACTACACAATTTATTACATATAGCAGATTAATAAAAGTGTTAGCACTACAAATCATCCTGTATATATGTCAGTGAAAGCACTCCATAATTACACTTGCATATCTTTTAAAGACAATAAAGAGACGTCTGTTGAGAAAAATGAGTGCCACAGAGAGGCAATCAAGCTCCAGAGTAAAACGGCAAGAGTCTTATCAGACGGAGGCAAAGTGGATACGATTCAGCCTCTCCAGGCTTTGTTCTTCCACTCAAGGGGGAGAAAAATCTTTGGAATTGAAATCTGACAGATTTCTTTAGCTGTCAGCCACTGTTAAGTTTGACTCACAGCATTAATTACTCATACAAATCTTGACACTTTCTGCAAGAAATGATTAAAAAAAAAAACAATAAAAATATGTCATTGCACACTGTCACACAAAACTCACACATTGATTAAAAAAAAAAAAAAAAGCCAACTCAGTCACATTATTGCAACATACAAACCCAAGTTGTTTGGGAGGTCTAATAGCAGACTGTGTTCTTTTTTTTTTTTTCTTCTCCTTATTCTTCTGTGCACATTCTTTGGTAACGGAGCTGCTGATATAGCGTGCGGGGCCAGGTTGGTGAGAGTAGCTGAGAAGGGTGGTGTTGCAAAGCACTCATACTGATCCGCCGTAGCTGTGGTTCCTGTGCTCTGAATCTGAAGGCTGCGGCCTTGTTTTACACTCGAGGCGTTCATTCTCTGGTGTTTGTGGCTCACAGGGTTGAGGGCGCTGCTTGAAGAAGTCTGAGACGTATCGGACCTTCGGAGGCAAATAAAGTAAGAATGCCAGATTTAAGCATTTAAATAAAGTAACAATTCTAGGCAGTTATGCCCAAGTTTCAATCATCGAGCTGTTGATATGAGATGAAGTTGAAGAATTTGGAGGTAGTCCTCCTCCTTCATTATTCCAGCCAATTTGTGTGAAGTACCAGTGCCACTGGCAGCAAAACAGCCCCAAAGAAGAAATGCACTCACTATGAGGACAGCGATGAGCGCACCCTGCAGCAGTCCCACCAGGACGTCCCCCGGGTGGTGCTTGTAGTCAGAAATGCGCGTGTAGCCAACATACAGAGAGAACGCCACCAGGAAGAACTGGATGGTGGGTCGAACCAGTCTCGTCCATTTCCCCCGCATCCTGGCCTGGACGTAGAGCTTCACACACAAAGTTACACATTATATGCACATAATATAATAAAACACTTTTTTAAAAAAGGAAACAAACATTTTTAGTGCAAAAAAATTAAATAAAACAAAAGAGTTGAGAGCTTAAGAGTTGTTTATTTGTAGTACATTTCCTGACTTTTCCCCCCTCAAATTTATGAATCTTTTTTCCCCATTAAAATTTTTTTTTTTTTTTTTTTTTTGCTCTAATCTCAAAATTTCTCTTAATTCATCGATGAATATTTGACACTTAAATCCTCGATTGTCTTAAAAGGATACCGTCACTGTGTTTTAATGCGGAATGATGATTTGTGAGCAGTTTGAACAGCTCATAATTCACTCCTGAAAACCCCTAATGGGGATTAAACCATTAAAACTGTCACCTTCCGGCCATTGTGCCACGTGCGGTATTCCAACAATGGTGTTTTGTGTTCTGTGTTGACCACATTCTCCTGTTTGGCTCATTTGCGTGCGTGTTTTTGGTAAACAGTCATTTCAGAGCTGCGGAAAGTCTCACGCTATGAAGACACACTCACCGACAGGAAAATCATGCAGTACATCCCGAAGGACGAGTGTCCGGAGTAGAACGATAACCTGGGGAGCAAAGGGGCAGCATTGATGATGGTTTCAGACGATGATTGAAAATGAGAATTAATGCTCGGCGCATTAATCACTCTGTTTGCCATTTAATCCAACTGGACCCCAGGATCATACCAGTTTGCCATGTTCTAGTTGAGGTGACAAAACTAAACATGTTTCATGCCAATTTGCAACATGTTTTTGGGTACTGCATGTCGGTAAGACAAAGTAAGAAATCTTAACACATGACTATTCAGTTTTATTTATATAGTGTGGCGCAAACTAGAAAGCCGGCATCCAGGAAATGGAAACATGCGAGTTACACTCCATTCAAATTTAATCTGATAAAACCCATTATCCACTTCCTCGTCTATTCATCAGTGTGGACACTCTCCATTAACAGAAACCTAAGAGATATTTGAGTTTTATATTAGAAATCAAATGCAGAACAATTACAAATATTACATAGCTTAATTGGCGAGATGAAATTAAATCTGTTATTACTATCCTAAATAGTTTTTCAACTGCAAAATGTCTTAGGTCAAACTTGGTAAGTCAAGCATGGAGAGAGCGGATCTTAAAGATTTTAAATGACGCTGTCAGTAAGTTGGAGTTGGGGGAGAGATGCTGCCTCAAGCAGGGGGAGTTCAAGTATCTTGGAATCTTAGTTGCCTTCTGGGCACCACCCTTTGGAGGCGTCCTGGGCACACTCAAGTGGGAAGAGACCCTGGGGTATGGATGGATGTCAGTAAGTGTACTTGGGCCTGTGATGTTCTATTAAAAGCATCAAATAGTCTTAGCTTTTATGTTTAATTCTAATTTTATAAAGTCTATAGATAAAATTAACGGTATTATTTTTCAAAGCTTCGTTTACTTTCACCCTTTCACACAGTCTAAATGAGGTGTAGTAAAGCGTCACTCCACCTGGATTCAGTCACATTGCGCGGGTTGCCGGTGCAGTTGATCTGCGTCATGTATCCGTCACAGACGACTGGCTTGCACACGTCTATGAAGTTTGGACGGGGACGTCCTATAGTGAACTTTGCCAGGTCCGTCAGCGACTGGCTGACGGCTGCTCCAAACAGGTAGGTGCCCACCACTTTGTAGAGAGCTGCCAGGTATTGGTTAAACGGGGAGTTGGAGCGGAGACGATTGGTGTGCACCAGGTAGGCCTCTCCTGTTGTGATCTGTGGAAGGAAGGGAAAAGATATAATAAGCAGTTTATTATTTGGAATTTCCTGTAGATACATATGAGAGAAGTTTTTATTTCTCAGTTACAATGGGCTCAGAAAGATGAGGCTCGGGGACTTACAATGACTATGGAGCAGGTGATGGTGACTGCAGCCATGGTTCCGTGAGAGATGGTGTCTCTCCTGTAGGGATAACGGATGCTCTGGTCATTGCAGTTGATTCCTCTCTGGTAAGGGCTGAACATCAATGTGAGGATGGCTGAAGGTAGAGCCGCTGGGGGAAAAAAAGAGACCACACTTTGACATCTGTTTTATGAGTGCAGCACATTTCTACTGCTGAAAACAGTATTTAACTAAAATAATGCAATGATCCGAGACTGCAATTTTCCAACCATGTTGTCAGTGAAGCTAGCACGGGTACTTGTTTGTTGCATTCACTGTGAGTGGGTGGGCATCATGCTATACCCAGGCAGCACCATCATCTAAACCACAATCGAGTATTTCCAGCAGTAATGACGCATATCCTGATGGGTGCTGCATGTAAAAAAGGATAACTTTAGATCATTTCATTTTCCTGGTATTGTACTGAGTTTAAGTGTGAAAGCAGCTCCAGTGTAACCTTCCTTGCACATGCATGAAAAAACAGGAAGTATGAACAAAGTACATTCATTTTAATAGTGAAATAAAGCCCGTACTTCTAAATCTGCACCAAAAATGATGTTTGTCATGTTATTGTGATCTCCTGCAAACACATGGTTCTCTCACAACAAAAGAATATACTCACCATAAAATAAAATAGGAGATATGACCATAACTTACAAAAGCCACATCAGCAATAATTTAAAAAGGAAAAAAAAAAAAAAAGCATAACAGCTTTAGTCTGAAGTGTGAACTCTGCGGTGACGTGTGATCCCGAGCACAATGAAGATGCAGCTCAGGAAACAGCTAAAAACACACCGGCAGACTCATCTTTTGGCTTTGGGCAGAAGCCCCGGCGATGCCCGGTAAATGAATTTGTCATCAGTGGCGAAAGCTTCACTGCTACGAGTCACATTTACTCTATAGAGGAACTGACTGTCGCCATGGAAACACACGGGACACCACAGTCAAAACCTTTGACACCAGGGCAGCGTGCAACAATGCGAGGGGCCTGGGAACTGACGACTGGAGCGGGACACACACTCACACGCCCACAAAGACATTTGCACGTGCTCATACGCACTCGCGACAGACGTGAATGGGTTTCAAGAGATGCATACATGTTTGATGAAAGCTAAGTAACAAGGACAAACAGAAAACCGGGTTCAGCAGTTTCTGCCTGTGCAAACAAGACGCAGGAGGACATAAAGCTGTCTCTTAAATCAGAGCGGGACAATAGTCCACTTTAAATGGCTAATGTCAGAAACTTTCTACAACACAAGCCTTAAATCGTTTTCCTGTTTTCAAGAACTTCCTGCTGAACTGCTGAATCTAATAAATAGTAAGAGATGGATACATGGGGTTTGTTTGCTCAAGAAAGAGTTGTATATTTATGGGTAGGAGCTGCTTTCCACTAACAGATTACTTCCTTCCTCCACTGTGTGTGCCTGTCAGTTCACACAAAATGACATTACAAGTACAGATAAACTTTGGTGGAATTTATTTAAACTACCTTCTGCATCTGTTTGTTGTCTTCTTCGTGTCATATCCCGACTACCCCTGTCCTGTGTCAGCTTATACAGCTCATGTTCCTGAACGTGGCTCCAACAGTAAAACATTTTTGTGCATGATATGTACAGATTTCCCCAAAGCTCAGTCTATAAGCTTTGAGATCTTCATTATTTATAGGACTGAACTTGGGACGCTATCAGCCTTGTTGACCGACATTGATCTCTTTGCAAATACGATGGCACGGGCATAACAACTAGGGCTGTGCCATATCACATAGTGGCATAAATCTCCCATGACATAAAAAGGTCAGGTTATGATATCATTGCTATGGCAACACCGATAAGACAAGCCCGGCTTTAAGCGGCTGGTTAAAAAAAGCTCAACCCAAGGTGCAACACCCCGTGTAGAAAATATTTTTTAGTTTTATTATGTGACAATATCGTGCAGCTCCTGATGATTTAGAAGGTTAAGTTACTTTACTTATTACTGAAGTGTTAAATAGTTATTTTATACATAAAATTTCCAGGGAAAACACTACCTAGGCTAGTTTTGCAGTTAAATTTGACTACTATTGTATTCAAATGCTGCTGCTGGAACTCTGTTTCAGTAGACTGACACTTCAAATCAGGAAGTGTGTCAAACAATGACCGTAGCCCTTCATTTATTACCACTTATAAATCCTGCTGCCTGCAAGCATCAGTAAAATGCTGTTCAGTATTTTGTTTTCTACATCATCAGAAATATTGTCATCCCAAATTTTATTGAAATATCGTGATATAATTTGAAGCTATAATCACCCACCCCCCTAGTAGCAACTGTGATTAGCCCCAATGCAGATCTTTTTTGGGGGGAGCTTACCACCACATCATACCTGTAGCTGCAACTCTATAAAACAAACATTTGCATAGATGATATCAACAGATTTGCCTACATTTTCCACAAAGCAAGGCCAGGAAGTCCAAGTAATACACTTCCCACCATGCTCACTCACCATCAAACCCTTTTAGAAAAGGTACTTATTTTTGCTCTGGTGTAAAATGATTAAGTAAACATTTGCAGATAAAATTCAATAATGAGGAAAATGAATATTGCATAAGTAGTCAGGCTTTGGTTCACAATACTGAACCATACCTTAAACATATAGTGGAACTTTTATTTATTTAATAATCTGCTTCATAAATGCTGGTTAATACCTTTGCTCTATACGTTGGTTAGGAAAGTTAGACAGAAAAGGTCGTCAGAAAAAGAAGCGTGGATGTGAGCATATTTACAGAGCAGTTGCAGAATACTTAAGTATCTGAACAGGTAAATATGCCTTAAAATATACAAATGAAAAGCATGCACAAGGAATTCAAAGAGCAAATATGTTATACTGCAAGCTAAACTACCTTTTAAGCTGTTCGTGAAAATATGGATGAAGACAATATGAGCATTCCTAAATGGACCCACTTAAAAGTTATTCCTCGGGTTTCTTGTCAAGTTTACTTAAGAGAAACATTTAAAAAATTTCCTTTTCTTAAATTACTGAAATGCAGTTTTTTTTTACCCACTTTCTATTGATAGATTCTAATTTATGTTCTTTGTAACAAGCAAACTCTGCTGCAGTTTAATCCAAAAACCTTGCTGCAGATCACTGAAGTGATTAAACCCATTTTTGCAGGCCATTTTTAACAGCACAGCATTAAACTGCTCATGTTACAGTGTACATTTTTTTTACTGACTGTCTTTAAACACCTATCAGTCCACCACGCCCCCTACTTTGTCATCACATAACATGAAGGACACTTTTTAAATCCTAAATAGACTGTCTGGTGTGTCATTTGTGACATGTCTGAACAAGTGCCGCTAATACTCTTTGATGAAAAGCAATTTCCTCATTAAAGAGAATTTATTTTCCTGAAAGGAAGCTCTCCCTTTGCTCAAGTTCATTATTCCACTAGGTCAAGCGTGCTCTTAGCTCCTATTTTAAGTTGAACCCAGCAGTGTTTATTCTGCAGGGTGCAAGAATAACACTTAGATAAGAGACGATTTGTTTGATACAAATCTCCAGTGGCTAAATCAGGCCTTACACACTGCCAGGGTAGGGACGTGCTGGGTAATGATCTTTAAAACTTAAATTAACCAGTGCTAAGCTTATTTAACCGCAGACTCAGTGAGGAAGTCCACCCCTCTTCATATCACACTCGCCCTGAGAGTCTCTGGGAGGTGAGCCTATTATCTGAATTGGCTGCTTTTTATCTATTATTACAGAAGGCCGGGCATGTTTTTGTAGGCCTGTGCTGGTGGGGTGGTCTCCTCTGCCAGAGGCTAGGTCAAATTTACCCCAAATCTCTCCTTTAAACTGTTAACAAAGTAAACCAGTTACAAAAGTAAGGTCTACTTAAAATGAATATTTTTAAATTTGTTTATATATTTTAATTCTTCCTTTTGTAAAAGAGCATTTCTTGCTTCATAGTTATTCTAGATTGAAGGATTCATTTTATGGTTTTACTTCCATGGTTGTTTGTATGCTTTGGCAACACAGGTTCTGATCACACAACTTTAAATTTTAATAAAATAACCACCAACTCCGAGTGGGGTCGTCATCATGGATAGGTTCTCACCATTTTCAGGTGGTAAGATCATAAAATGTTCTCAGACAAATACAGTCTGGCTATACAAATAACCAAAACAGCTGTATTTTTATTGTGCCCATCTGGACAGAGTAAGTGAACTCTTGAATTTAATCACTTATTGAACCTCCATTAGCAGCAGCAACCTTCATCACATGTATCTTCTGGCTCCTTATTTGACTACACAGTGAAGAGGATGAATTTTGGCCCAATCCTCGTATGTGTGGACTGAACATATCAAGACAGCACAGTTCATGACGCCAGGGTATCCTGGCTCTGAGGATGCAAAGCAAGCCCAAACCATCATGCTCCCTCCACCATTCATCACAACTTGAGATGTGCTGCAATGATATGAGGATGCCTGTGATGTGGACATATGAAAAACATCCCCAGATTCTTTTTCTCCTGTTTCAACATTTTGCGTTGAGCTCCTGTGTGAAATTCTGAGATCTTTGCAGGATGCCCACTCGACAAGAGTCTCCATTTAACAACAGTTTGATTGTGGACTGATTTACACTCAGACCTTAAGGAACATGTTGTGCCTTTCTACACTGCGTCTCCAGTGTCCTATGAAAGTTGTTTTGAGGCGTGATACACGCAGCCAGTCTTTAGCAGACTTTGTCAGTAACCAGTTTCGATCTCATTCCTTTAATTGAAAAATTTGTCTCCGTGTAGTTTTACGAGAGGCCACCGGCAAAGAGGTTCATATAGTTTGACTGCTTCCACTAAGTTATTACTTAGCATGTTCATACATGCGCTGCAGCCCTGAAATCTTAATTTTGCAACTTAGCTGTATGCCAGAACAAAAATGTCTGACTCAGTCCCATCAGACATAAAAGGGAGTTATTTCTTCCCACAGTGCTTGCTCATAGGAGATTGTCTAATCTCTAAAGGTTCTCCATCTAATATTGTATAGTCCTTACAAATTACACAGAACCTTCAGGTAACTGTTGTTCTGGAGTGGGTCTATTTAAATGGAATAAAACTGAGTTGACTTGACATTAAAGACATGACCCTGCTAGCTCCATTGTACAAAGTATGTGCGATGTCTGATCGAGCGCTTGTGAGAATAAGGCAGGTTACTGTCCAGAGAATCCACAGAGAGACAGCAGACATTATGCCTCCTGCGTCCCATACAGTCTACAAAGCCAGCACCCTCATCCAAGCCAAACGGAGTTTGTAATGACAAAGTAATGATGCAAAATAACTCCTCCTGTGTTCAGCATGTGTAAAAAGGTCCTGACCTGATCCTCTTCATATTGTCTGGACTTCAGCTGTGCAAACGACTTAATTGTACCTGATAGGAAATTCAGACCACATTTAATGAGTAATTCATGCAGAAATCTGAAGGGTTCATAAACATCTTGCAGCTTTACCTGAGTAAGTAGTTTCTTCTTCTTTGTTTGTAATTTGACAACATATTTTCTGGTACAACTAGATTTAAATCAGGATTAGACTTGGAGAGGGCATTCGACCGTGTCCCTCGGGGGGCCTGTGGGAGGGATGCTTTGGAAGTATGGGGTATCTGGCTCTAGTCCCTGTACAATTTTACTGAGAATTTGGTTTGAATAGCCAAAAAGTCAAACTTGTTCCCAGTTGGAGTTGGACCCTGCCAGGGTTCATAACCTTTATGGAGAGAATGTCTAAGCATAGCCAAATAGTGGAGGGGCTCCACTTTGGTGGCCCCTGGATCACCTCTCTGCTTTTTGTGGCCGATATGGTTCTTTTGTGATGAGAGACAGACCTAAGCATGAAAGACAACTGATGCACAAGGCCACTGTCACGGCTGCACATAAGAGCTGAAGCTCAATTAGCCTACGTTCTTCATTGTGAATTCAAAATGTCATCACCAACTCACTAAGAAACATTTCTGTTTAAATGATCTGCATCTTAATCTTAGCAGTCCCACGCAGTGCTTCATTATGTTTCTCATCCACTGGTGGCAGAGCTGAGTGAAGATATATGCAGAGAATTGGATTGAAGTTCCAGTCCTGCAATTAGTGGACAATCTGCTCTACCAACAGAGCCACTGCAGCCTACTATTTGTGTAACCTCTGCACAAACAAATGCCGTAATGACACATTGTGGCTTTAGAGGGATTTATGTGCAGCGATGCAGCATATGCATATACAGTTTCTTCCTTTTTCCCCTCCATCGAACCTAATATCATCCATTTCCTTCTTTATTCGATGTTCAAACTCATAAAAGTAAACTTGAAAGTGAAACTCAAGTGCGCACACAGTATTTTCATTTTACTCATAAAATGTACCCAGATTTGAGTGTAAGATAATAAGACATTGGTATTTTTGGATCTCTCTCTCTCTCTTTTCTTTTTAAGCTAAAGTAAAGCATTTGAGTACAGAGGAAGAAAAAGGTTCTTTGGTGGAGTGTAACAGTTTGTATCATCCTACTCCGACATTTTACACGCAGCTGTCAGGTTTTACTTTCTCCATGAGCCTTTACAGCTGCAAACATTGTAATAATGTTTGAATCTCTTTGCTAAAAGGAGGTGCGCGCACACACACACACACACACAAGTTCCTGATTACTTTTGCCATCCGTAACAAAACATCCAGAGGAGAGATAAAAAGGGAAGAAGAGAAAGTATTGTTTTACGCTTTCATAATCTTTTCTGGCGAGTGTGCACCCTGATTCCACTTTGAGAAAACAAACATAATGGAATTTGGGATCAAACACAAGTACAACTTCCCCTTGACCTCTGACCCAGCAGGAAGGGGAAAAGTGTTCCTGTTATTCAGCATCCAAGATAAGTGACCGAGGCCCAGACTGTGGGCTCGTCTTGAGAGCTGAACAACTGAGACATTTGCTGGGAACAGAACCAGGAGCAGCTAACGGCCATGTATGTGAACATGTGTCTGCAGGCTGCGTGTCAAATCAGCAGATGACTGCGAGATCTGCGGGCCTGCTGAGCGACCTCAGAGTTTGTCAGCTGACGGGGATTTGTGAGGAGATGATCTTAAAAGCAATATTTACCTTGTTAACTTTTGTTTATATTGGCAAGTTTTTTTTTTAAAAAAAATCCTCATTGCTGTGTGTGTGTTCTCTATGCTGCTTTCCCAAGGAGTCAACACAGTGTGAAATCAGCAGTTCATTGCTGTAACTTAATTTTTTTTTATCCATTCTGTATACAGTGGTCAGCACTGTTCAGTTTTTTTTGACTTCTTCATAAATCCGGAAAATTGGAATTGCAGAGAAAGTAGTTTACTTCCTGTGAGGCTGGGGATTTTTCTGGGAAAGTCCGAGACAGCAGTGGCTGATAAAAAGCTTTATTTTGTATGAGAAGGAGAAAATGGCAAACTGGAGTTTCAGAGCTGATAGGAATTGACTTTTGTTACCTTTAGCTGAGGTCAGGGGGTAGCCACTTTCCCTCATTTCTAGTCTTTGTGCTAAAATAAAATTAACTCACTCCAGACTCACTGTACAGCATGTGACAGATGTATGACACATATTAGCCAAGTACTGATACTGGTTAATATGATTGATTCTTACAAATTACACATTAACCAATGTTGAATGTTCAAAGATAATGTGATGCAGTGCAAAAAGACTTTGAGATAGTTCAGTTTTTTCTGTCTTCCCAACACAAAGCTGGGACTAAATAACAAAAAATTAAACAAAACAAAATATCAGTATGTGTCCCTGCATCCCTGAATGCGTGGAAGTTGTTACTGGATGCATTTTGGAACTAAAAGTTCACTCCAGAAAATGTCCAATAAATTATAAGTGCATGTGTGGTAGACGCATGTTTTACAACCTGAAAACAAAAAATGGCCACTCCATTCTAGAAGCATGAATGTTGCCTACAGTTACATAGGAAAATGTTCACCTCCGAAAACAATTTGTCCGTCAGCTGACAACAAGTCGTATAATGTGCAGCGTATTGCCCAGTGCATTTAGACAATACCCTACTGTATAATGTCCAGTCAGAAAAACCCAAACCTCAAGTCAAGGAAGTAGCTCGTGTATGTAAGTATGTAACCATAGTACCTGCAAGTGAGGTTGTTTTCATATCGGGTTTGACAGTGGAAGAAAAAAAAAAAAAAAAGGCAACGAAAAAGGACTTTTGCCTTCTGATTTCATAGGCCCTTCTTTAGCCTATGGCTTAAAATCGAAGAATTACTCAGTTCACTACACATTTAAAAAAAAAAAAAAAAAAAAAAAAACAAGCTAAAAATAATGCAGCATTGTTTCCTTCTCCACCACTTCCAGCCCAAGCCTCCCCCTAAGCCCCTAGCATTTCCAGATACTCAGTAGCGGACTAGTCCTTCCCTCTCTCCGAGTCCCATTGTCGTATAGCACATTTAGACTGGAAATTCAGTGTTCAGGCAAACGTATATGCACTCGGTCAGTGTTGAATATACAGTCTATGTGCATGAATACTTATCAATGGTATCTGTCCAGCTTGTGAATCACTAACTCAGTCTATCTGCAGTGGAATCTGCATGTCCATTTACTGATGATTCTTTGGCCTTACTAGTCAAGTCTTAGCACTGCTATTTGCTGCTGATCCAGGGTTTTATTCTAGTCACTCATCTCAACTCTTTGTGTACTCAAGAATATGAGATAACCAATGGTACCAGTACTGTAAAATGCATCAGGAGAGGTTGCCACTTTCAAGGTGGCAGCACCTAGGTTTTCATAGAATATATATCACTGAAGGAGAGGAAGCAGAGACCTCTCCTGATGCGCTAACAGTCAAACACTGTTATAACAGCTTTCTGGGGGCCGAGGTTTTTCTGTTCTTATAACCAACACAAAACAGTACAATTACATGCATGCTGACTGGTGCTTCAAAAGGATGTAATTATATCTAAATTGTTGCTATAAAGAGAATTGTTGTTTATATCAGTGTTTGACTGTATTATTTTAACAAGAAGATGATCTCTGTCTCACTCTCCACCCCGCCAGTTATGCCTACCCATGATTGTTGTCGAGTTGCGAAATATTAACAAGAAGGTATCTCTTGTTGTCTCTTGCTGCTGCTTGCCAGTAGTGAGTTATGGTGTTCTTAATAATATAATCATGTCACGAGAATCTAGTAACTGTGTCCACTGATTGCTTTTACTGTGTTTGATGCGCATTATACTTTTTTAAGTTTAGTTTCCATTATATCCAAGCACATAGTTTGATAGTTCTAAAAGCTCTTATCTTATGGATGTATGAGTTTGACCTTTTAATAACACACACACACACACAGACACACACACACTCTTCTTCCTTTATGAAACAACCACAGAGAACAATAAATGTAACTACGCAAACACCGCCCATTCCTGTATGTATGCCAACACAGCACACATATCTCGCTTCCATTTTCAGGCAGGAATGTCAGGGAGCAGAGGTCATCACTTCCCACTTGACTCTGACACACATTTGGCAGAAGCAGACACAGTGTGGTGTGTGTGCGCAAGCGTGTGTGTGTGTCTCTGACCAGTGAGAGCAGCATCCCATACATGTCAACAAATTGGCAAAATGGCGTATAAATAACAGCTGTTGAGCAAAACAACAGCTGTTGTCAATCACTGGCTGCCATGTCAGCGCTATGGCAGCTCTTTTACAGAAAACTCATCAAATGCTTAAAGCCTGAGATACAAAAGGCATGCACGGTTTCACTTCCTTATTGCTCATGCTCACTAAGAGAAGATGGTAATTGTGGGTCAAATGTATAAGACGGGCATTTCAGTGTCTCCTGACATGTTTAGGGATGAAAGGATAAGTCACTTATTCAGTTATTCTTTTGATATGCACTAAGCAAGAAATAGAGTTTGCCTTTCTTTAAGTCGAATATGGTGGAGAACGGAATGTGTTTGGGTTTCATATAGTCACGGTAAAAAGAACATTTGTTTATGCACAGCTCTCTGATCTCAGTATTTCAATTAGGTTGATGAGGTCTGGACTTTGGGCCATTGCCAGTTTGGGCTGAGCTTTAGCTCGTGGACAGATGGCCTCACATTTGACTCTTTAGCATGCAGAGGTATCTGTGGACTCAATGACATTAAGGTGCCCAGGTCCTGTGGCTGCAAAACAAACCCAAATCATCACCACTCCACCACCATGCTTGACAGTTTGTATTGCTGTCCTGTGTTCTTGGACAAGACTTCTGCACTGTCCAAAGGACAGTGTTGCAGAAGACTTGTGGTTTATTCAGATGCAACCGTACAAAGCTAAGCTGTGTTGACATGTTGTTTTGACAGTGAAGAGTCTTCCTCCTGGCAACTATTCAAAACAGGCCATACTTGTTCGGTCTTTTGCTAATTGTACGGTCATGAACGTTAACATTTAACATTCCTGAGGCTTGTAGAGTCTGAGATGTAGCTCTTGGGATTTTTGCAATTTCTCTGAGCATTGAATTTGTTGGGACATCCACTCCTGGGAAGACTGGAAAGTGTCTTAAGTGTTTTCCACTTGTAAATAATCGATTTCTCTGTAGACTGATGGACATGG
Source organism: Cichlasoma orientale (assembly GCA_034780415.1). Classification (NCBI taxonomy): domain Eukaryota; kingdom Metazoa; phylum Chordata; class Actinopteri; order Cichliformes; family Cichlidae; genus Cichlasoma; species Cichlasoma orientale. The sequence continues at coordinate 196,330 of JAVDPK010001244.1, read as the reverse complement.
AAGAAAAAGCGAAAGAAAATGGATGGATGGATAACTGCATATTATTTGATATCTTGACATGTCAGTTTGGACTCTGGGATTTTGTGATTAGCAATTTTTAAATATAATTTACATACTCTCAACCCTTATTTTAGGGTGATGAATGACAAAAGCAACTTGCAGTCTCTTTAAGGTCTTAGACCACCGTGTGGCACCAGGTGTTCAACTACATGGGGATCTTGTGACTGTCGAAGTCATGCATATAGCATATAATTGTTCAATTCTAGTTTAATCTTTTATTGCTATGTCGGCATTGTCGATAGAAATTTGTTGCCGTAAAGCTTCACACACACACCGACAAGAAACACTCACTCAATTGATAAGCATCATGCTGATACTCAACCATTCAGCGATCCCTCATATCTTATGGATAGGAGTATTGCTGTCATATAAGAATCCACTCCCAGCGGGACAGAAGTGTTTCATCATGGGATAAAGGTGATCAGTCTGAATGACTTTGTATTGATTTGCAGTGACTATTCCCTCTAAGGAGACAACTAGATGGACGCCAGCAAAATGCCTCCCTCAGCATAACAAAGCAGATTCCCTCACTGTATGGGGTCAAAGGTTCAGGTTTTCCCTTTAATTTGTCACGCGTACACATAAACACACCTTGCAACAGATTGTCTTATCCAAAACAGATTCTGCCTGAGATCACCGTATGAGGTTAGTTATTCTACTAGTTAGAGAAAAAAAGAAGTAAAAAGGAGCTCTTAGAATCAGTGGAGGTACAATTACTGTAACTTCTAGATAAAGCTAAAAGCTGCTGTTCAGCAACAGCTGGGCTGGCTCCATTCTGACGAGCAGCTGGAAAGGCTACAGCTCTTCAGTGTGTTTAAGTACAAACAGTGTTTTAAGCCAGATAACATTACAACATCGTCAATGATGAAGGCAATCAGTTCAGATGGATTCGTTTAACCTTTTGTGAAAACAGAACATCGGCGAGCAGCAGTTCTTTTCCACATTCTGTCAAATACTGTTGAAATGGTGGATATCCAGCTCGGACTTCAGACTGCTCTAAATGCTCTTTTTAAAACAGTTTTTTCTACCCCTGCCGCTACATGATGTAAATGACAGAGGATACCCCTAATACGATCATAACCACCTACCGGCTGTTCATATCTTTTGTTTCGAAGGCCCAATAAACCAAGAAAGTTGGCTTAATGAGACGGATAAAAGGAGCTAAAATGGTTTGTTTGAGACAGTGGATGAACAGAGGGGCTTCAGCAAGGCCCAGTATAAGAGAAATACTGTTTATTTTGAACTGTGACTCATGCCAGGCTGCTCTAGAAGAGTCTTGGTACAAAAGGTCCACTTTATAAAAAAGAAATAAATAAATAAGAGTGCATCTGGCAAGCCACTGATTATTATGTAAACTTGCAGGCGGTATGTTCATATATGTACATGTCGCTTCTGTTGCACATAATGACGACAAATGATGGCAGGATAGAGGTTTGACTACAGAGAGGAAGACAAGGGAATGAAACACTGAGCATATCAGTTATAATTTGGACACATACACAATTGCACATACACACACGCACACCTCCACACTCTTAAAACTTCTGTGATTGAGTTAATTAAGGGGGATCGAACCTGATTACAGCTTACACTCACTCACAGACCAATGGCAGATTAGATCATTTAAAAAAAAAAAAAAAACTAAACTAAATGAGAGAGTAGAAAAATTTAGATGGCTGAAAACAAGAGATGGTGATCAAGTGTATCAGAAATACACAAGAGCTGGAGAATTCATCTATTTTGCCCACTTTATTTTCTGTGTTTTTGAGGTTACACTGATACCTTCCAGATATATAAAGGCATTTTCTCAAGAAAGAGCAGAGGATTGGAGTGAATCGTGTTCTGATCAGAACTTCCACCTCAAATGAAGGATTATAAAGTGGATAAACATTCTGGTAAAAATGCACAAAGCTATATCTGGAAGAGCAAAAAGAACTGCACAAAAAACCCACCAAAACTTCAACCTAGCTGTAAAGCACGGTGGAGGCAGCATCATGGTTTAAAGCTGCATTGCTACTGTAGTGCCTGGAAGCCTTGATACAGTTTTGAACAATATTGTAACAAGACCATTTACACATTACTGTCAATGCAGCAAGAGAATGGCCAAAAAGAAGAAAATGAATGCACGGGGGGAAGCCGAGTTCAGCGCCCCGACCTTTACTGTGCTAAAATGCTGAGGCTTGATTTGAAGTGGGCTATTTTTCCACAGCAAATCATATAAAGAGTGATGATCAAAACAGTTTTGTTAGAGGAGTGATGGAAAAAAAATGTTTTCATAGTCCTTACTAATCATCCTTATAGTGATTAGTCAGCAGAAGAAAGCGAAAAATGATAAAAGCCTTAGTCAGACTTAATGATGATAATCAGGACAGTGTTTCAGAAGTTCATTCTACAGAGAAAAGACTGCTGAAATAATGAAATCAGACCCACCAGATCAGGTTTTTAACAAGGGGTGTTATAAGGGCACTTATCTAAGGCATACACAAACCCGTGAATCCGGGATGCAGAATGGCCATTATCATTCCTCCCTTTCAGTCACCAGATGGATCCACAACTGCATAAATACATCCAAATAGCGCGCACACACGCACACAGTTGTTGCCCCATGTTTCACCCCAGCAACTAGAATGACAATTGAACTTCAGCGTCCAGATTTCACCATGTGAACTACAAACTGTCGGGGTGACAGAAATGTGAGATGATGCGACACAAACAGCCGAAAGACGCCAGTCGTATTAACGGCTTCGTGTCCTCCTCGCAGTTCACAGCGAGTCGCAACAAGCCATTTTTGGTTCTTGTCTTGCAAGACTGACATATGCGGTCTCCGGAGCCCCCCGCCCCCTCTCCACAGACACACGTGAAGACACATAAACGCACCTTTCAACTTTTCCCATAACAGGATTTTAACTGTCAGGAAGAGAGACGGAGAGATTCAGTGACGCTGATCTTTGCTTTTCCTCCTAACCTTAAGTGAAAACAAAAAAGAAAAAAAAAATGGAAAAAAGGGAAGAACTCTGCTCCTCTTGGCAGGGAGTGCAATCAAGAGCAGGAACAGATGCGCGCACACACACGTATGAATCGTCGCCCATCCGCTGACAGTGAAATAAGAGCGCGTGTGTCCCGTATTAACCTCGATTATTTCAGTGAAGAAATCAGTGCAGCCACACAGAGTTAAACAGAGGTCTCAGCAGCATTACTACTCAGTGCTGGGAAAGATTATTGGATTGCTGAAACATAGCAGAAACCATTACTGACTCCTATAGTACAACACACTTTTTTTACATGCATGTTTTAACTTGAATCGGTGTGTGAATTTTAAAGGGGCGTTTCTGTACGTTTCTGTAATCTTGCAGTCCCATGAAGCAACATGTGGGTTATCTGCAACAGATAAATAAATCAGACCTGCGCGTTGCACAATCCCTGTGCGCCACTCTTTCTTTTAATGTGGAGTTATAAAACTCTGTTGATTCGTCCATACAAACCATCAGGAAACATCAGTTCACAGTTAATAAGCTACATCCTGAAAAATAATCATATTTTCAGCCAAACTGTCGAGAGGAGGGGAGAACAGGGGTTTCCACTTACCAACAAAGACGCACAGAATATCGCCCGCAACCAGAATCAGCTTCTTCCCTTGCTCTGTCATGTTTCTTCAGACGCCGCGCCACTTTCATAAATAATAATTAAACACTGCTTTTAAAAGAGAAAAAAAAAAGCCGAAGGCGGCAGAACTGTAACCTAAACACCTGGTGGGACGATGGACAAAGTACTCGCAGGAAAGAATGACCTGCTCGTTCTTCCGCCTCCACTACCTTACCTGCCCGCCTTTCTGTGTTTCTCTCTTTCCGTCTGTCTGTGCACGGCACTGTTGGCAGGTAAGCAGCAGAGTAAGTACTTATCCTGCTTTTCTTTCTTTCTTTTTTTTTTAACGAATAGGGGACGCGTCTGTCTTTGAGAAGGGCTGACAGATAATTTATCTACATGTGGAGGGACAATCCCCCGACTTTCACTCCACTTTCCTTTTCTCCGCCTAGTCCTCAGGGTCTGAGAAATCTGATTTCCGGTGTTCTCGGTTTTTTTTTTTTGTGTTTTTTAGTTAAAAAGCATGACACCATCACAGCCTATTCCAAGATTTTCCCAACTAATAATAAACAGTGCCCCGCTTTGATCTGGTTTTACACTAACAGGGACTAACTTGGCAAAGTAAGTATCCCACATTTGAAGGTGAATCGAGACCCGCTGAAGTACAGCTGTAAGGTAATCGAAGTCTTTTTTTTTTTCTTTTTTTTTTAAATCTGATATTGCACTTAAAATGAGTGGCAAACATTCTACTTCTTACTTCAGCGTTTATTGAGCGGCTTCAGTTACTGTAAAGATTAGTTAGACAGTGATGAATGTTTGGCCTAATTGTGGCCCACGTGCAGTTTACCCAGGGCCACATTTGACTTAACCCTGTATCAGCCATATGCCAGTTGTGTGGTATAACATTTTGTCACAAAACACTTAAAGTAACTGATATTTCATAATTTGATATTAATATCTTAAAACTTGGTTTTACTTATTTATCATTTTTCAATTTCAATAAACTAAATATTCATTGTTTTTTGTGATGACTGAACTTAATTTAGTCTCTTTGGTCTCAAGATCTTACACGAACACTAAAGATTCCTTTGAATGACGTAATGAATCCAGACACAAATTTACAGCAGAGGATATTTAATGTTTTACTTTTTAAATTGCGGCTCATCCATTCAAGTGCATATTATAATTCTCAAATGTTTATTAATAGTTTTATGTTTTCCTCATAGTTCACAGCAAGTCCCAACAAGCCATTTTGGTTCTTGTCTTGCAAGACTGGCATATGCAGTTTCCGGAGCCCACCCTTTCCACTTACACATGTGAAGACACACATATAAACACACCTTTCAACAGTTCCCATAACAGGATTTTTAACTGTCAGAAAGAGAAATAAATAAGTAAAACTTTATTTTATCTTTTTTAAATTTCATTTCCTTGGTGTAAATAAACTAAATATTCACTGTTTGTTGTGATGGCTGAATTTCCTTTAGTCTTTTTGGGTTCTAGATTTTACACAAACACTAAATAAAGATTCCAATAGAGTAACTATAATGTTTGCTGAAAACAGTTTTATTGGAGTAACGAATCCAAACACAAAATCACAACACAGGATATTTAATGTTTAACTCCTTAGTTTTGGTTCATCCACTGAAGTGCATATTTTAATTCTCAAATGTACAAATAATGTAAACCGAATACAAATTCAGCTCTGAAAATATTCACGATTGCAAAGATGGCTCGTTCTACTGTAACGATAAACTCAAGTCCGCAGCAGCATTTTGCGAGGTCTCACTCTGAGACGTGTACATTTTTTAAAACATGAGCCAACAGCACAAACTGCAAGTGTAACAGAAAATAGGTAACGTGTGGCTGACGAGTCCAGACTAGCTGCGACAAACCAAAAGAAACTGATAAAAAACAAGAAACACGCTCAAAGATAAAAATAAAAAAAAATGCAGTTAATGGGCAAACAATCTAATTAGTCTTTGTTCACAGTATTCATAACTAGTTCAAGTCTTTTAAATATAAAACGAAATCTACCTAGAGAGACAGATATAGATATGTACACTCACTGGACACTTTATTAGGTACACCTTGCGAGGACAGTGTTAGACCTCGTATGCTCTTCAGAAATGCCTTAATTCTTCGTGGCATAGATTCAACAAAGGGATGGAAACAGTCCTCAGAGATTTCGGTCCATATTGACATGATGGCATCACACAGCTGCACACACTTGTTTAGCTGCACATCCAATGATGCTAATCTCCCATTCTACCACATCCCAAAGGATTGAGCTCTTTTGACTGTGGAGGCTATTTGAGTACAGTGACCTCATTTTCATGTTCAAGAAACCAGTTTAAGATGATTTCAGGTATATCTATTCAGTTGGACAGGTGTACCTAAAAGAATGGCAAGTGAGTGTATGTTTTTTTTTTTCTTTCATACGGAAACACACAATAAACTCCAAACCATCAAAACATTTTCAACTATATCATAGCGACAAGCATAAATCACTTCACTGAAAACACTAAACTATAACAGCAAACTCAAACATCACAGTAAAACAGAGGCAGCAGTTTGCGTTTACATTCCTCAGCATTTACAGCCAAAACATGCAGTGTGCATATTAGTAAGATAAGAAAAAAATTTCATAATGGCTCAAAAATATACAGAAAAATAACAAATTAATCACAAATGACGGCGTTTATATATATCTATGAAAAAACAATCCATCCTCCCTTTGACTGCTAGTATTTATCATGTCAAATTAAAAAGATGTTCTTCACAGAGCCAGGCCAGCTGTTATACTCTGCTGCTGTAGAATGTAGCTTCACATTTACTGAACAGACATCAAAGTATCCATTTTCTCCTCTCATTCCAAGGAAGAACTCATATAAGTGCATTTCCCCAAATGTCAAACTCTTACTTATTTATTTTTGGCAACTGATGCCTGTTCACATCATTTTTGATGGGAAAGATTCCCCAACCAAAGCTCGAGAATGTTCCCATCATAGCAAAATTCCCAGTTGCATGAAAAGCTCAGTGTTAACTAAACTGTGGTGTACCCATTTTTAAGCTCATAATTACAGTAACTTAAATCTGACCTGTACATTGCATGAGTATTAATAAAAATGTAAGAGAAAATCCAAGCTATTTTTTTAAATTATATGAATACGAGGCAGCATGGTGGTGCAGTTGTTAGCGACAGCACAAACCAAGAAGGTCGTGGGTTCAAATTCACTGGCTGCCTGTGGAGCTTGCATGTTCTCTCTGGGTACTCCAGTTTCCTCCCAAAGACATTCACGGGGTTAGGTTAATTGGTGATTTTAAACTGACTGTGAGTGTGAATGGTTGTCTGTGTTAGTCCTGCAACAGACCTTCGATCTGATCCCCCCAACCCTGAATTGGATAAACAGAATAAAATTGATAGATGAATGAAAATGCCTTTTTATATATAAATAAATATGATAATGACAATTATGAATGATGAAAAATGAATAAATATTATGTACTTCCCTTCCATGACACTAAGCCTACAAGGAGAGGTAAGGGTCACACTCCACAGGACAGTAGGAGAAATCCACAAAGACAGAGGGGAGAAACTGTGAAAATGATGTAGTGCAATTATCTGAAGAATCACTGGGGTGACTGAAGTTGATGGGTTGTCGCAAAGGGTTAAAGCTGCTTTGAGAAAAAGGAAGTTTGAGTGAACTGACTCCAGCTGTGTGTGAAAGTAAAACAGAGGAACGAGGTACGCAGCTGAAGTCAGAGAAGGAAGCAGGGATTTGATGCTGCTGCAGAAGAAGATGTGAAGTTTTTGGTTCAGCTTTGGAATGTGACTCAGATGGCTCGCTGGCTCCACCTAGCTGCAGCGTAACGTCATTGACGCCACCTGCGTCGTCCTGACAGTTGTATTGGTGAGAGGAGGGATGCAAACGGGGTTCAGGAGGATTTTGGAGAGGTTTGGATATGATGACACTGGAGTAGGATGAGGAGCAGTCTACTTCAAGAGCAGACTGGAGACTAGAATATGTTTGCAGATTGCAGATGCCCTGATAGCTGTGGTCGTGATCCAGGCTTGAGTTCTGCAGTTCATTAAGCACGATCACTTCAGAGTATCTGACTGCAGGCTTCTCCGGTAGCACGAGAGGATTCATGCTCTGTGGAAAAACAAACAAACAAACAGCAATCAAGTCAACCTTGGAGTAGTAAGTACCTTTAGCATGCTTGTCAATAATTGTCTTTATCATCTCCAGAGAGCTCTGTCCTTAGCTTTCTGTGGTCCACAGTGCTCAGTGTGGTACACACCATGATGCCAAATAGCACATTGACTACTTTTCACCCTTTAAATAGGCAGACTGACTGATTACAAGTTAGAAGACGCTTGTGATGCTAATTACAGGACCTCAGTTTAACCCGTCCCTATGGTCAACTTATTTTTCCGTCTTTTCTAGGAATAACCTCATTTTTGTCCAGGTCAGTTTCATTAGTTTGTTTTTAAAAATAATTCTGCTGAACCATAATTCTAAACTTTGAATTTCATTTTTCATTTTAGTTCATTTTCAGGAAACTTTTAAATATTATTATTTTTGTAAGTTTCATGTTATTTCAGTGACCACTGTGGGGTTTTCTTTCTTTAACAGAAGGGTGCCAACAATTTTGTCCACGTATGTAAGTTAGGGCCCAGGAGAGCTGTCTCGCTTTCTTTTTCTCTCTCTCTCTCTCTGACTTTGTCTTTGTTCTGTCTCGGGTCTGTCACTGGTCTGTCTTTAGGTCAATATCACCAAAAAGTGCCTTTGGGACATCATGATTTGTCCCCCAAAAAGTTACAATTTCCCAACTAATTTCATATCCATTGTATCAAGTTGACCTTACAACTGTAAATGCATGTTGGTCAAGCTCCCACACTTTTTATGAATTTACTGCAAGCAGATAAAGAATGAGCACATCGTAAAATACTGTATGTCCACCCTGTCAAGGACAAAGTCAAAAGAAAATAAATACATTCTTATAACAACGTGATTGTAAAATGCACATTTTCAGAGAGCTAGTTTGTCCCAAATAATATTCATTTGGTAAAAGAAGGCTTTTGAAAATAGTAAAATAACTGCAGATTGCTTGTGTTGTCAAAGAATCTGTGATAGCTGTGTTTTCCTTTCTAAATAAAAATCTCTAAAAACAGCGATGTGATCAGTTTTTCAAATAATGTTATCTGGCAGTGATTAGTTTATTAGGAAAACGTGAAAAGCTTTTACTAACTTGTGAAGATAACTTGATTATTTTCAAAAAACTTTTTGCATCACAATTAAGATATATAATAGGGTCTAAGGTGGCAAAAGGAAGTGTAAAGTTATTGGTAGTTGAAGGAGACCACATGCTGTTTTCAAAATATATTTTGAATTTCTGGACATGTAAGCTTGACAACATCTAACTACAAACATAATGACATGAAAATTAGGAAATATAAGTGTAGCTACTCACTGTAGTTGCAGCAGTTGTTATAACCTCCATTGAGGAAAGACAGATTTGGGGTGTTGATGTTACTGATTTGATTAGTTGGTTTCTTAAAGGGGCAATTACCCCATGATGACAGGGTGGACAGTAATTTTTAGGGACGTGCACAAAATGTTAAATAAAATAATAAAAATATAAACAAAAAAAAAAATCTAAATGGTTTGTTTTACCCAAGAATTTGGTAAGAATACTAAGAACATTTAAAAAGTATTTTCATTTTGTGCCATTTGGGACATAGCAAAAGCAGATACATCCAACCAAAGAAAATGGTATAAAATTAGCGAAATTCATTTTAAGAAACTTGTCCTTGTACACCTAAAATATTCATTATTTTGTAACATGTTAATAATAATTTATTGATTCTGATGAGGACACCAAAAGGTACTTTATAGTGATATTGACCCCTTTGCTGCTGGTGAATATGCTTAAGGCTTCATGCCCTGAGGTTGCTTCACTGCTCTGCTTCTTTGTTTATTTGACATATTTTATTGAGATTTTTGACCTAATAATACTAGGCTGCAAATATGTTCATTTCTACTCTAAAGTTTGTCTTTTTACGTGGGAATCCACGCAAAATCACTTTTGGAGACAGCCTCAAGTGGCCATCTGAGGAACTGCAGTTTTTGGCACTTGTGCATTGGCTTCTTTTTCCAGTGTGGCTTTAAAATGGATCAACAACAGATATTTTCACTTTTAAAACTAAAAAGTGAAAATAACTTGAAGCTTTAGTTTTAGACTAACTAACTGGACAGGGTTACCTCCAAGGTAGTTTTAGGGGTCCAGTGGGACAAGCTGCTGTTGGAAGGGTCAGGCACGTCTTGACACAGCTTCTCTTTCACACTAAACATAACAGAAAATATGAATAAATAAAGCAGGTAAACCAGTAAAAATAAACTCAGGGCTTTGTCTTAGGTATATGTTTGTGTAAGGCAGATAAATTGATATCTTACATCCTATGCTGTGCCAGGCAGGTCATCAGCATCAGTGCCAATATAGTCAGCATGAGAGGAATGACCACACATATCACCATCGAGATTTCCTCAGAGCCTTCACAAACACACAACCTAGAGTTAAAAATCCAGCTAGATGTGTTTTTTGTTTTTGTTTTTTTCACTTTGAGGGTACATATACTGTAAGTGTGTTCTCACCTATATGCACATTAGCCACAGTCCCAACTGCTCCAGCGCCAGCCTCAGTATTGGCCTGCATGAAGATGGCGTAGTTGCCAGGTGACAGATTCTCCAGAGAGTACCAGTGAGCCTGAGCAGGCACGAAAACACCTAAATAATCAAGAGAAGCCATAATTGGTAAAATGTGATAAGGTAGGAGAGCCATCAAGTCCTAACAAATGGAAAGAAAAATGAACAAAATGCAACTACAAAATAATATGTGAACTTTTCCTCTTTCCCTCAAAGAAAAACAAGGACAAGTTGGTTTAATCTTGTCCTACCATAGGTAGGAATAGAGAGTGTGTTTGGGATCATTATCATGCTGAAAAATGAAGCCACTCTCCATCAGATGCTTTCCAGATGGTACTGCATGGTGGATAAAATTCTGACGGTACTTTTCTGCGTTTGGAATTCCTTCAGTTTTGACAAGATCTCCAACACCACTGGATGAAAGGCAATCCCAAACCACGACACAGCCTCCATCATGTTTTACAGATGGCTCTAGACACCGACTGTTGGACCTCTCTCCTGACCTCATCACTCCATAAGACCTGTTGCCACTGATTTTCAGTCTAGTTCTTGGCATAGCTCAGCCTTTTCTCCTTGTTTCTCTTCCTTTTTCTTGACAGTCACCATTCCGCTGAAACCATTTCCAATGATGCTTCAGTGAGCCGTAGATGGATCACTCGAAGGGACAGATGCATCTCTCAGGACCTGTGGATTTTTTTTTTTTTTTATTTCTTAAGGACATGACTTTCAGATACTGTTCATCTTCTGTAGATAGTTTTTAGGCCTGTCACTTCTTTTGTCCTCCACTTGTCCAGTTTCCTCAATTTTTTAAAGGCTGCACTGCACACCATGCCAGAATATGCAAAGGTTTCACCAAATTGCTCTTTGGACAAGACTGAAAATTAGTGGGGTTTCTTAATGCCCTGCAGACTATAGTGCATCTATAGTGAGCCATTTCTTGCTATTTATGAAAGCTTTCTTCACTTTTTTTTTATTAATAAGGTCCACTAGGGCTCAGATCTCACCTTCTGCTTATGAGCCCTCAGTCTCTGTGCCCTGCCCTGCTGTCTTTGACAAGTTTCAGCCAGTGACTTTGTTCTCTTTATAGGAGATTGTTGGTCATTTGAAACCCTCATGTTCACCAAATAATTCTGTCCCTCCTTCACTATTTAAAGAGATTTCCCCCATTGTAGGGCCTTCTGTTCTGCCACTTGTGTGGTCCCAAAAACGTTTAAACATGCAGTAGTTCAACCTCTGATTAAAAAACCTACTCTAGATCCCACAGTTCTTGCTAACTACTAGGGCCAAACTACACTTTCTTTCCTACTCGGTGGGATTCCACGGGGCTCAGTTTTAGGTCCCCTGCTCTTTTTTTTCTATTTTATTTTTTGCTCTTACTTGGTTCCATACTTAGAAAGTGTAGTATTTCATTCCACTGTTATGTGGACGATAGTCAAATTTAAGTCCCAAATTTAAGTGTGTGTAAAGGACTCACTCCTTGCTGGCTGGTCTCCAGTTCTATAGTGCAGTGTGTAGTTGTGGAGGAAACCATGAAGCAGCTCCACAGATAAAGGACTCCAGGTGAGCTCCACCATGCTGCCTGAGATCTGCAGCACTTTTATGTTAATACCAGCTGAGGGTGCTGTGTGGACAGAGAGATAAGAGCAGGCAGTGTGACGATAATGAATGACACCACATGCTATCAGAAAGAGGCTATACCTCTATTTCACAACACCATCTGATCTGATTAAAATGTGCTTGCATTAGGCATCTGACAAGATCTCATCTTCTCTGCAAGAACGTTACCTCGTTAAGTGAGACTGCACAGCATTTCTATTCCTTGCCCCACTGTCCCACATCTTGAGACAAGTCTCACATTTTGCTATACCCATGAGTGTAAGTTACCAAAAAAAAAAAAATCACAAGCTATGCAGACTTTTTTGAATGAAAGAGAATGAAGCAGCAGTATTTTCGGATATTTGTCTGATATTTTCTGGTTATTTTTCAGTTTCTCACAAAGCGAAATATGGCACAAAGTGACACAAAATGTGCGTGTCATGATTGGCTAAAAATGGTTAAAAATGTCAGATAAGCCTTACTTAGCAAGAAAGTTGGAAAAGTTGCATTCAAAGATAACAAATCCGACTCCCTCCCAGCATCGTTAATACACTGTTGTCACACACAAACAGTGAGTTTGTCATTTATTTTGTTGGGCTCTGGTCACCGTATCTGCAAGTGAAGATGAAGGCATTTTTGGATTGAGATGTTTTTCCTGAATTTTTTCACAAATATGCTGTCCTGGTCTGGATCGCTGTCATGACTTAATCAGCACCAGCACAGACTGAGTCACTGACAGTAAATAATGGAAAAAGCAGTGAAAGCTGATTTAAGACCATATGTTAATTGTTTATGTTGTGATTTGTCTTATCACGCTCGTTGGGATCAGTTTCTATAAATTAAAAGCTCACCTATAAAGAGCCTCTAAGTACACCGAATACAGGCTGTTGCTGAGAAGAAAAGAAGTTATAACAGTAGTATAATAATAATAATATAACTCATCTAAAACATTTTAAGGGTTAATGGTTCTTTATCACATCACATGTTTTCATTAGATTCTTTTTAAAATATTCATGTTTAACAGATGAGCTTGAGAGTAGGAGTAGGAGTAGCACATGGTGGGGAAATCATAAAGTACTGAAAGATGTGCTTACTCACTATTTGTTCATTTCATGGGATTTTTTTTTCCACACTAAGAAAAATACACATTCCTCAAAAGCCAAACAACAATCACACTGAGGGTGAAAGGCTGCGTTAAAGCTCAGCACGGGACAACTGGAGTGCTGTGCAGACCACATACTTCCTTGTCGCGTGTAAGCGTAGAGCGTTGTGTTTTTCCCCACTCCTTGTTCACCATACAGAGCTCTCACAGAAACGGCATAACGCTCCATCGGCTTTAATCCCTCTGAAAAGAAGGGATAAAGACGAAAGGCACTTCACTTCTCGTTGTTGTTGTTGTATCTTGACAAGTGGATATTAAGATAAATGGCATTGCAGTTTTAAACAGGCAAAAAGTGAGCTGTATTTTACATACTGAATATCTTCAGGAACTGCAGGATTACCTGTGATGACCAGAGATGTACAGGAGGGATTCAGCTTTTCCCAGTGTAACGTACTGTTGTTTTCCTCTCTGACAGCAAACCACTCCACCACATAACTGGTCACAAGTGGATCAGTTAGAGCCCCCCAGCGAACCTCCAAGCAAGTGTCATTCAGAGGACTTGCAGTGATGCGGCTCAGAGATGGTGGCTCTGAGGAGAAAGGACCAACAAACATAGGGAAGGTTTGTAAGGAAACAAATTGCTAATGCATCACTATATATTTAATGCTCCTGTTTTTCTGGTGTCTCTTGTTTGAACTTGTGCCCTATTTTAGCAATTTATAGTGTCATCAATTATAGATTTATAATTTATAACATAAATTATATAAAGGGTAATTTGTGACATTTATAATGTCATAAATTTCCAAATGTTGAACTACACAAACTGATGGATCTGCACCATTATGAGTACTTTTGTTGTATAATTTGTTCCCAGGATTTCTTTTAGTGTGACACCTGCCCTTCTGCCAATAAAGGTTCTCTTTATGAAGGAAAATTTTACTTTTAACATTGACTTTTGCTTTCTTATAAACATGGATAATGGCAAACTTGCCTTTATGCCATTTATTCTGTATTATATTTATATACTGCTCAGAAAAATTAAAGAAATACTTTAAAAACACGTCAGATATTAATGGCAAAAAATGATGCTGCAGGATAGTCCATTTTGCCAGAATTTCATTTACAGCCACTCAAAATGGTACTCAGTAGTTTGTATGGCCCCCGTGTGCTTGTGTGCTAATGACATGGTGGATGGTGTCCTGGGGATCTCCTCCCAGGTTATCGCTTAGCTCCTGGACAATCTGAGGTGCAACCTGGCGGTGTCAGATGGACTGAAACATAAGGAGACAGAGGTGTTCTACTGGATTTAGGTCAGGCGAGCACGAGGGCCAGTCAGTGGTATCAATTCATTCGTCCTCCACGGATTGCCTGCGTACTCTCGCCACATGAGGCCAGGTGTTGTCATGCATCAGGAGTAACCCAGGACTCACTGTATGGTGGGTCTGACAATGGGTCCAAGCATTTCATCCCAATGCCTAATGTTAGTCAGGGTGCCCTTGCCTAACTTGTAGAGGTCTGTGCGTTCCTCCATGGATATGCCTCCCCAGATTATCACTGACCCAGTATCAAACCAAAGTGGTTGGTACTTTTCGTGGTGGTAATCCCTGAACCAGACAGTGGAAACCAGAGGTGAAGGAAGCTGTTAAGCTGAAGAAGGAGTTAGCTTGTGGGAATCCAGAGGCAGCTGACAGGTAATGGCAGGCCAAGCGGAGTGTGGCTCTGGCTTTAACCAAGGCAAAAACTTGGGTGTCGGAGGAGTTTGGTGAGGCCATTGAGCAAGACATTCAATTTGCCTTGAAACGATTCTGGCAAGCCATCATACAACTCACAAGGGGGAGGCAGGTTCCTGTCCACACTGTATATAGTGGGGATGGGACTCTGCTGATCTCAACTGAGGAGGAAGTGGAAAGAATACTTGGAGGATCTCCTTAATCCCACCTTCACCTTCTGTAGTGGAAGCAGAGTCAGGGGGTGACGGGAATGATACGCTCATCACTGAAAGGTTGAAGAAGAGTTTATCCGCAAGTCTGCTCAACTCTGAACTCTAAACTGGACTGGTATGCACTATGTAAAATATTCTGTTCTGTTTGACTTGCTTTATACCATGCCATGCACTTATCAATTCTCTCCCTGTCTTCAAAGCACAACTCAAAACTCACCTGTTTAAGATAGCCTACTCACTTTAGCTCCCGGGTCACTTGAATTCTATTTCTTTTGTGTGATTGGTGTTTTTTTTTTTTTTTTAATGCTGTAAAGTGTCCTTGGACAAATAAACAAATAAACCTTATCTTATCCTATAAATTTCTGCTGATTGCTTGAGGTCACTTGTCCACAGTCCTCTGCAGGATTCTATGTGGTGTCAAAGACCCCAGTGTCACAGGGGTCTTAGACTACTGCCCTTGTGACGCAAACCCAGATAAGCAGCAGAATGTGGATGGATGGATGTTTTGTTTTAGTAAGTTACACGAATTTGTCGTAGAAAGCTGCTTTCCTCTACTTAAAGCTAGGAATTACCTGAGGATTGAACTGCTGGCCTTACTACTAAAACACACAAGCTTTTCCACTTAAGCCTTCAACCTACCCTTACATCTTTACTTGTAAATGTTGCTCATTGAAAGTTATTCTTTTACAAATCAGCACTGAATGAAGACGGGGGGGGGGGGGGCTACATTAAGGAAGCAAATGAAACAATGGCGTCTTATGATGTTACATCTCTCTTCACTTATGTTTTGGTTATTGAATCAGTAGAGGCAGTTTGTAAGAAACACAGGACAACCTTAACCTTAGCAGCAGGACCACCCTTAACACTGCCTGTTGGGTGTGTCTTCAATCTACATATTTCACAGACTGAGACTGAACAAGAGATCTGTTGGCTTATAGAGCTCCGCTGTCAAATGCTTTACTTGTACAATGTGTAATATATTGGAAGGGAAAGTAATTTGGCTGTATGTAGGTCAACTGTTATTGAGCTGATACATTTTTTTATTTTCTACGAATTTTTAAAATTTGTTTAAAAAAAAAGAAAAAGTAAAAAACTGAAAGTCTGTCTGGAACATTCGTAGACCTTTGCCTAATGAATATTCATACCAAGTTTCAGAAGAACTGGCCAATAAAATAAGGGAGGAGTAGCAACTGAAGTTAAACATTAATCTACAGTATTTCTTGAAAATGCTGAAAATTCATAAAAAATCAAAAAGTCAAGAATCAAAAAGTCATCTGCAGCATTTTGTATCTATTTTTATAATGAATTCTTGTAGCAAGTTCCAAAAGATTCAGTCAATAAATAATGGAGAAGTTGTCATTGAAGTTAAGCATGAATGTACAGTTTGTCTTCAAAATTTCAATAATTGGTAAAAAAAATAATAATAATGTTTTAATTAAAAAATCGTCTGAAGTATTTTGCAGGGCTTTGCATATTAAATACTCATACTAGGTTCCAAAAGAGTTGTGCTAGGAATAAGGGAGGAGTAGGGATTAAAGGTAAACATCAATGTACAGTATTTCACCTTCACCTTCATCTATCAGGACCCTCTGGCTATGAGTACAATTCACAGAGAGTTGGGGAAAGGCTGCAATCACAGAATCGTAAGAAGGTGACAGATTGTTAGGCCACCTCCTTAGTCCTCATCATTGAATGAGTGGTCTGTAGGTGTAAATATATGTACGTGTCATTGTGCCTCACTGTGGTGCTAGTTTCAGTCATTATGCAAACGCACAGTTTATAAGACTTGGCGAAACCCCAGACAGCTGAGACTGAAGTCTCATGGGTGAGTAATGAAACATTTTCCTGCTTAAAAATGCTACGTGCAGATGAACAGAGCTGGATCAGGTGACCCTGGACCCTTTTTTAGTTATGCTGCACAGGCTCAGGCTGATGGTTGGGCTTCTTGTGATGGATTGAGCACTTCTTGCCTCACTTTTTTGCACACCATTATTGTGTTAATCATTGGTAATTATAAAACTCTTACACTCTTTCCCATAAAGTGTCTTTTGTTCTCCCTTTGCTCTCTTCTTTCTCCTCTCCCAACCAGCCCCGGCAGATGGTCTTTACCCTACAATAAAAAGCACTTTGGGACGACTGTTGTTGTGAATTGGGGCTATGTAAATAAAATGGAATTTAACTGAATTCTCTGGTTGCCTCTTTTGCGTGAAACAGGAATACTGTGGTCTACAGCTTGGGAAGAATGTGGAAAAGAAATGTAACGGGTGGGGTGGCCTCCTTAATTTGAGCATCTTTGCATTACAGATAAAAATGCTTTTAACTATTCCCCAAGAACCTTTTTGTAGAAGCCAGCTGCCAAATGTCTTTATTATAAGTAAGAACCTTATTATTGGAAATATGTGAGATTTGTGACACTACCATGTAAGCAAAAAAAACAAACAGATGTCGTGTTTAACTGGAAAATTTGTTACACACCAAGAATTAATAATTACTTCCAGTATAATCCTCAAAGGCAATCCACACTGTTTTTCCTGTATTAGAAGTATGTTTAGTTCACTGAGTGCACCGTCTGAGTCATTATCAGATCAGCACCTCAGCAGAAAATGATCCGTGACTAAACAGCAATGTTTGCAGCCCCACCTGTTTCAGAGGCTCCGTGGAGTGAAATCCTGGATTTTGGTGAAGTGCCAGCAGAGGTGGAGGCAGTCAAAGCGCAGGAGCAATGTGCAGCAGGAAGATGCAAGCTACAGAACGTACTCGAATGGCGCAAGTCCTTGCAGTTCCCATGATCACTCAAGAGCTGAGCGTCTTTTGTCTGGCAGGTCACATTGTAAAAGATAACTTTGCCGTTAGCCAGAACGTGAGGCAAGGGCTACAAACAGAAAGAGAAAGCAGTGCGTTAAAGTGATGTAATATTATGGAGATTTTAATTAAACAGTCCTGTTACATAACCACAGATTTTTTTTCTCTGTCTTTCTTGGGCCGTCTTAGTTTTGCTCTAAACATGAATCAAACTTTAATGCAATAAACAAGTAAGTTTAGGGAGACATAAAAGACATTAGAGATATCATGGGGGTGGAATGGTGATTAAAACAAATTGAATCCCAAAGATGATTAAAATGTAAAACTCTAAAGCTCAGAGTGATAGTCATAAGACATTAAACCAGCAGGCTCAAATTCTCATACAATTCAACATGCGCACCTTCCAAAGCAGAGTGACAAGCCTCCATCCGTTCCTGTTAGTTTGTTTCACTTGCCTCCAGAATACTGGTGCTGCAGATGGAGCTGTTAGATGAAAAGAAGGGAAATCATATAAAACTAATTTGAATGAGACACACCAGAACACGGAAGGAGACAGCAAAAGTATCTACCAGCAGTGAAAATATTCACATCGGTCTTCAACGGCAGAGGCACTTACTACTAAGATATGCTCCCGCTCTTTCCCATTTGTGTCAGTAATTGCAGAGGCATAACAACACAGGTGGGAGACATGACGGATATCATACTGCAGTTTATTTGAACTGTGTGTGTAATTTCTTTAGGACTCTGGATATTGTTGGGCTGTCTTCAGTGTAATTTTTCCACTACATCAAACGTAATTCAGAAGCAGAGACTGGGAGCTGGCATGGAAGGACAGCTATGCTCAAGTATTCATTCTAGGTCATGGCGCTGACAGTGTTGGTTGATCTGAGCGGTTGATCTGAGCTCACACCCATGTGAGTGAAATATCTCAATAAACAATTGTATGTTACTGCCATGGGAATTGTTACAGAAAGTTTTAGTCCCTTATTATAAATAAATGAATAATAATTATCTCTCTAGCTCCTTGTTTTTGACAGCTCTCCACTGCCCATTAATAATAGAATAAGGCATAATAAAGCATGTTAATACATGAGGAAGATAGCTAGGCGTCAATCAGCTCTTTACTTATTCAGAAATTCTAGAGAAATTATGGGGTTTGTGTAGTTGGTCTACATACAGTACCAGTCAAAGGTTTGGACACACTCACGCATTCATGGGTGAGTGTATACAAACTTTTGACTAGTACTGGATGGACTGGTTAAGGACATAGAACTCTGTCTCTGAGCTTTGTGTTTGGGGTACAGTTGTAACATGAGGCTGTTGCACTGAACCATCTCAATTTTATTTAACCAAGACACAAAGTTGTATTCAATTCAATTTCATTCATATAGCGCCAAATAAGAAAAGTCACCTCAAGGCGCTTTATATTGTAAGGTAAAGACCCTACAATAATTACAGAGAAAACGCAACAGTCAAAATGACCCCCTATGAGCAAGCACTTGGCAACAGTGGGAAGGAAAAACTCCCTTTTAACAGGAAGAAACCTCCAGCAGAACCAGGCTCAGGGAGGGGCAGTCATCTGCCTCAACCGGTTGGGGCTGAGAGGAGAGAGACAAGACAAAAGACACGCTGTGGAAGAGAGCCAGAGATTAATAATAAGTCATGATTAAATGCAGAGTGGGGTATAAGCAGAGTAAAAAGAGGTGAATGAAAAAGAAATGCAAAAAGGAAAGCTTTAAGCCTAATCTAAAATAGAGAAGGTGTCTGTCTCCCAAATCCAAATTGGAAGCTGGTTCCACAAAAGAGGGGCCTGAAAGATGAAGGCTCTGCCTCCCATTCTACTCTTAAGTATCCTAGAAACCACAAGTAAACCAGCCGTCTGAGAGCCAAGTGCTCTATTGGTGTGATACAATACTATGAGGACTTTAAGATAAGTTGGGGCCTGGTTATTCAAGACCTTGTATGTGAGGAGAAGGATTTTAAATTCAATTCTGGATTTAACAGGGAGCCAATGAAGAGAAGCCAACATAGTGGAAATACGCTCTGTTTTTGGAGTCCCCATCAGTCCTCTAGCTGCAGCATTTTGGATCAGTGTGTTTGTTAGCTACTTTTATAAGGAAATATGTGTTCTTGGTGGGTGCAGGCTGTGCTGTGCAAGCACTTTGCAATTGGTTGTTCTCCAGAATTAGCTTATTTTCCATTTAAAGGAGATGGATGAGGTGATTTGAGCATCTGATCAGGACTTTTTTCAATAATATGCAACTGGAAAAAGAATATCTGGCAGAACTTAAACATGCTGAAGTGAATATATATACCTATTTTGACCTGAGATCCCAAAGGAGCAACAGAGGGATGTAGTTGGACTTGCTACAACAATCAAGATAAGTGGTAAATGGATGGAGAAGGATTATTCAAAATTTAAAGTGGCCTTTTTCTCAAGGCCGGAATATGCTTAGCTCTAGGTCTTAACATATAGGCAAACACAAACAACAGTTCACCCTGAGATTGGTTTTATTTTCTTTCTTTTTTTTTTAATCATTACTACTAGGACCCAACAGTGGATTTAAGTAGGAACATAGTGACTGTCCAGTCTATTTCTTCTCACCATCCTCGCCTGTCCTTCCCTGAAGTGCTTTGCTCCATGGGCTCCATGGACTAGCTGGGCCAAGGTAGCGGTGGCGAAGCATGATGACATACGATGTATCAGGTCTGAGCTGACAAACCAGGAACGTGTAACCTGTCACTGTCACACTTCTGATCTCAACATTAAGCTGTATAGGGAAGACAAAAAAGGATAATGTTGTGAAGAAACAATATATACAGTCTGAAAGCTGCTTTGTGAAACCGTTTAATATCAGTCAATATTACAAGTGACTTATTAACTCTTCCAAGGAAGCCTTGCAGCCTTTTTTTTTTTTTACATATTCAATCAAGACAACTGTGACATTCTAAAATATAGAAGTGGTCTGTTTGAAGTTTTGGTATCTTCCAGTGTGAAAATGTGGTCTTGAATGAATGAACGTGATATTTCTGCATGTGCGTGCAGTTTTAGGGGTGACTCACCTGCTCCTGTGATTTTATCTCAATTTGTGAATTCAGAGCTCCCTCTTTGATTTCAGAGTTAGACACAGGAAAGTCAGATGAGATGCGGCTCCAAGTTACATTCAGACACTCAGGAACACCACGAACTGCTGTTATGCTGTTCAAACTGGCTGGAGGCAGCATCACTGAGAAAGACAGGAAGGCAGAAGTGAGAAAGAATTAGCCATGAGTGATGAGGGGGTGAGCAATGGGAAAACACAACCACCTTACCTTCTGTCCTACCGGGCTGACATCGACGATGCGATGAAAAGCTCTGGCTCCCACTGTGTGCTGTGATGTTGATGCAATACTTGATCCTCGTGGTCGAATCATTGAGTCCCAGAGTGCAGCTGGTGTTGGGGGTGGTGCAGGTGAACGTCTTTATTGCAGAGCTGTTTGGCAATGACATGCCCAAAAACAAACATGCACACATACACAGTCATCAGAGTGTTACTATACAAAAAGACAATAATGAGCAAAAAAGGCATGAAACCACAAACACACAGAAGCAAGTTGCGTCAGGTTCAGGTTCATATGCACATTTGCATACATCCTGAGTAATATCAGTGATATACAAAACCAAACTAAACCAAACAAATCAAAACAAAAAAACCTGGGGCAGTGGAAGCTATGTGACTCGCCAAAGTTTCAGAGGTGATTGCACACAAAAGGATTTGCATAGTCACAATGAATTACTATCAAACAACAACACAGGTTCCAACTCGAAAACCTGCCTGAATGCAAAAGCACAACAGCGGACCACTGCTGAACGGGGACTTGGCTAATCTGATTTGACTGGATAATTTTAAATCCACCACAGACACTGATAAGCACTGCAGATTGCTAAATCGATGTTGAGCGGATGAACAGCACACGCAACATCTAACTGAGAAGAAATATGCAAAAAAAAAAAAAAAAAAAAAAAAAAGTTAGCATCAGATATCAAACTAGCATCTGAGACGCTATCACACAGTTTGTTTCCTGCTTAGGAAGCAGCTCTGTAGAAAAATGCGTTCAGAGGACCTGAAGACATTTTTCACATTGAATTTAACAGTCGGTAAAACACTAAATTAAAGCCATTTGTCATTCTCTTTCTAATCACTATATCGCCTTAATAATAACAGTGATAAAAGCATCTGCGACCGGTGACGCAAACTCATCCAAAATGATTAGCAGCGCAAATCTTTAACAAATTAAACTTGCAATAACTCATCTGTCTTTTCCACTTGGGGACGGTGCACACAAGTGCTGAGCACACCATCAACCACAGTTAACTGTTATGAACCAACTTTTTCATTCACTTGTAGATCTGCTACTGGTCTCCTGTCCAACATTCACACTTCTTTAAGTTTGTTTTTAGCTGAAATGTTTTGGTTTTTTTTGTTTATTTCTTTGTTTTTACTAGATTTTTTCCCCCCTCTGCAAACAGCTGCCTGTTGTAGCTTGATAAACAAGAGCAGTCCATGAAACAATGACCTGAAACTTCCCATACAGCTCTGTAAAGCCGAGCAGAGCTTCAACAAGGAGTCCACTGAAGGTTAACAATGGCACACCAGCTCTTTAACAATGTCACGGTATTTTCACGTTTTATGCAAGCTTAAGGTGTAGATGGAAGCTTTACTCGTCTTTGCTGCAGAAACTTTTTGCTGGTCCAAAAACGAATCAGCGAGTCACCCCTTTTGAGTTCCCTTATTTAAAAAAACCATGGCTGCTGAGCTTAACGTGGCCTAGTCTCTGCTGTTGCTGTTTAACAGTCAAACAAATGTTCGCAAATAACTGCTTTACAATAAATAAAAGTATATATTTCAAACATGCATTTCAAGAGATGCGCCTGCCAGAGGAAATGAATGGGTATGGGACTTAGTGGTACTTTTAGCAAATATTTTGGACTTTATAGTATTAGTGGACATTTTGAACATACCAGTGTTAGATTTCAAAGGACAAACCTGAGTATACGAATGAAGAAAAAAACAAGACAAATGGGGAATAAGGGCCTACTGAACAGGCTAATGAATATGAAAAATTATGTAAATTATACACTACAGCCTTCACAGCCACCAGATCCCAGTTCAACAGCAACTGGAGATTTGTGTGTGTGTGAACGCCTCTCCAATATTAAATATCCCACATTTTTCAAAGGGTTGTGTTAATCCTTCCAGTGGATTCTTCGATATTTGGAGAATCTATAATATGTTTGTTTTTCACTTTACTTATATAATTATTCAAATCCCCTTTTTTTAGTAAAAAAAAAAAACATTTTGTCTCACCTAGACATCCTCTGAACGTCCAGAGTGTATTTTGTTGTCGGTGTGTCTCCAGGCTCCCAGTGGCAGGTCACATTAACTCGATGTATGAACACGCAGCCAATCAGCTGTGGGGGCCGGGGAAAGGCCGTGGATGTTGCAATGCAGAATGCTGCAGGCATTAAAAGCACCTGGAGTTAATGGCACGGACAAGCACATGCTCCAAGTCCTTAATGAGAAAGTGTGTGGTTTTTAGTTTATTATGTGGTGCGGGTGGTTAAAGATGGATTTTTCAGAAATAGATTTATTACTGTTACAAAAAAAACCCAAAAAAACAAAACAAAAGGAGAAACTTAGAAAGAAGATCAATGATTAGCAGCAAAAAATAAGAACCTTTTATCTGTGTGCCACCTGTTGCTGCTCATAGATAAAACTGCAGATGTCAGCACTTTTACACCTCATACTACCTTTAAGCAAACTCATCCTTACTGGTTTCACAATGAGAAACAGTATGTGTACCAATCCCTTATGGAGTCTTGATTGATTTTGTGTGTGAAAAAAAAGAAAAGAAAGGAAAAGAAAAAAATCGAGGACTACACACATTTTAAGCGCCGATGCAACTGTTTTTCATCTCAGAGTGTGAACACAGTGTGGAGAAAAGCTTCCATGTGACTCGTGTATGCAAAACCTCCACTGCCTTAACTTTGACTCACTGTCTTGAAATGCGGCGCTGTCAGAAAGAGATCATGAAAGGAATGAATTCGCTTTAAGTCATGAATGCTATTTGCCCGCGAGGTTTCAACAGCAGTTCAGACAAGACAGTACAATATCTTTGTTGGGATCTGACTCCTATACCTCATTTTGCCAGTTTAATTTGCTGCTGGGAATGTGTGATACAACCCAATAAAATCATACCCTGACACAGCTGAATTTGCTTCTTCTGAATGATGGTGGTTATGTAGACACTTGGGGGACTTTTCATTGTCTGAAATGCACCAGCACGTGTGCGGGGGATCCTTTAGATCCTGTGGGTTGCACACTGGGGCCTGCATGAATTAGGCTCGGTTCAGTGCAGGTGAGTCACTAACTTGTTGATAATTTTGTCTGCTATGTGGTGTTGGACAGGTATTATATAGCAGAACAAAAAAACTGTGAGGTATAAAAGAAAAACAAAAAGCTAGAAGGAAGCAAGAGGGATGTAGTGTGACATTGTAGGGATGTAGTGGTTGTAACTTTCTCCTGCTTGGTGAGATTCTGTCATTTAAATAACAAATTATCATCCGGTTCCACTAACGACACTTCCAGAAATATCAGCACATCATCACATATTGTGTGAAAGTCTGCTCTGGATGAAAACAAACAGTGGAAAGACAGGAAAGTTAAACATTACCCAGGGTAAGTCCAGCCCCCAGCAGGAAGGCCCACACCACAGCTGGATGTCGCTCCATGAACACCAACTCCTTTCTCACCCAATCACTCCCATCATGCTACATGCAAATCAAGGACTTTTCAAGGACTCTGCATGCTGTTCTGCAAAATTGTTTAAAAAAAAAAAAAAAAGATATGTGAAGTGTCAGCAGAGGATGTCCGAGAATAAATGAATCTGGTGATTTCATCAGAATGAGTTTCTGTATGTTAACCCAGTTTCACTACAACATTTTCACTACTTAGCATTGCACCACAAAAAAAAAAAAAGTATCAACTAATGTGACACATTGCCGTTTGTGCAAGCAGAGACAATCTGACTTCCTAAAGTTGGTTAAAGTTTCTCATGGTGACTGGTTCTGTCACAATAAACAACTTCAAGTCTGATGTTCCCCTGGTGCTAAAAAAAATACAAAGACACTCCAGATTCTCCTGTTATTTAAAATTAGAAAACAGTATTGTAAAGACTACCTGTATAGACCATCTAATGCACCTCTCATAAGCTGGTATATTGGTAACTGCTATATAGCAGCCTCATAGCTGAACATACAGTGGTCCAGAGTCAAGGGTCTTCAGAGTAGGAGCTTTTTATGTACCAAAAAAAAAAAAAGAAAGATCAGATCGTGGTGGCAATGATGGAGCATTTCAGATTCAATTTGTTATTTTTGGCTGTTGGTTATTCAGGTTTAATAAACTGCATGCAACTATTTAATAAAAGATTTACAACAAGCTCAGTGTGAGTAAAAGCATGATGTTTTTTAATGTGTTTTTGTAAAATTGCTGACAATTTATAATGGGTAATCAAAGGCTGGTCATCAAAATATATATTGTTTTTTCCGGACACTGTTAAAGTTAAAGCTGTTAAAGCTTTCCCTCATTTTTATTTATTTATTTATTCAGTATGTAAATCTTAACATTAGACAGCAGGATGACCCCAGTAAGACTCATATTATTGGATTAATGTTACTGCTACTTTCATTTAAAGCAGCGTGGCACCTTTTATAGGCTGTACAAATCCATTTTCGTTGTAACTCAGTAGTTTTACAGCAGGACACTAACAGATTAACAGGGATTAAGCAACTAACTGAATTGGAAATCTGAAAACCAGCAGTATTTGTTAAGTTAAAAAATCAACTTCAGCTTTTTGCAATTAAAATAACTGATAGCGACGCGCCAATAATGATAATAAAAAAGGAAGCACAAATGAGTAATCGATCAATTAAACAATAACCGCCACTTAGAATCGTTGTGGTTGAATATTCTCTCGTCAACGGACCGGTGACACTACTAGTTTAATAAGCAGGAGGTGCCAGTTTTTTGTTTTGATGCTGAAGCGTTAATCACTGCATCTTACGTTACGTTAAACTCATCTGAATTCCAGTCAGACTTACAATACACAAAATGATACGTGTGGCTGATAAATGTCAAAATTCATAAAGTCCTCTTACCGGGTTGAGCGCTGTGCGTCTCCAAGAGTTCATCCACAGCAATTGCGCAAAACCTGTCGCCTCTCAGCTTGAGGTAAACACACCAGTACCGCCCCACTTCGTGCCCCAAAAAAAAAAAAAAAAAAAAAAAAAAAAAAAAAAAAAAAAAGTGCACGTCGTGCACTTTGGCGCACTTGGCGTGCTGTTGCCTAACTGAGGGTCGAGGTTCCCAAAAGGGGCGTGAAAATCTTTCTTTCGATGTCCTACAAACGTGTAAATCATTTCACTTTCATGCAGCCTACATGATATTTACACATTTTAAATAACTCCTTTAAAAAAAAACGATGTAGGTTTCACTTTCTACCTTTCTGTGTTGCAGACAGTTTAGAAGCTATTGCAAAATCATCACCAGAATCTGCACAGTAATATTTCTTTCCAGCTATTAACTTTTTTTTTTTTACCTCTTGCATTGTTTCTTGTCTCCTTGGAATACATTTGCTGTGTAAAACTGAGTCACGGGTTTCTGCCTTGTGGTAACAACAACTATAAAAACAAGATGTGAAGGATGTGTTACAGGATATGTGCTGCAGGATGCCACAAAGCAATTTTATCTGTGGTTAAGAATATCTCCCCAGCTGTTTTTCATGGTCTAATCAACCTACAATTAAGCATGTTGTTAGAGGGATTATACACATATGCAGGTGTGTAGTGGGGCCATTCAACAGAAAAACAATTATACTGTAACAAATGTCATACTCTAACTTAACAGCCGCTTTATCCTAGCAAAAACTAAACCAGTAAAAGTACATTTTTAATGGATAGTATGAGTCCACAGTGGTAAATATTCAAAGACTTAAACACTAAGATGTTTCAGTAGTGTTTTACCTATGTGTACATTCATGTAGCAGAGCAAATAACAAGGCTAAGTCATTATTTCACAAGAAAAACACTTCATCACAATTACAGTCTTGGGTGAGGAAATAGAACAATCAACAACTCTCCAGTGACCAGATGTTTGTGTCACGGTTCCCTTTGTGAGCTACATTTGCGAGGCAGAGGCAAACAAAGCTGTTGTATTCGAGGAGAGGGACTGGCAGAGCATGCTGCCCGGCTGATCATGTATGGGCGATATCCCTCGTACAGAGCCTTCCTCTCTTTAGGACTGGACAGATCAATAAGTCTTTGGCTGGCTACGTGGCTTTTTGCTGCTCTGGAGATGGGCCAGCACACTGAGCGGTCTCCTTTGAATTTGGGGTGGTCATTCTTTGGAGCTAGGAAGACAAAAGGAATTGCATAAACCAGCAGGCAAAAACAATGCAGGTTTAAAAAGTGAAAGAAAAGAAAGCAGGTGAACAATACATGGTAAAAAAATATGCTTACTGGAAAGCAGCTCTGTGAGTGCAGATGTTTTAGAAGGAAGGGGGATTACTTTTTCAAGTTTCGATTTGTGTCTGGATTCCTCCAGAAGCCGCTTTTGCTTTGGCTGCGCGAGCTGGCAAATCCTTGAAGTGGCAACTGCCATCTGTGTGCCTCTGCTCAACTGCAATCAAATTTGTAAAAAAGACAATTAAACACAAAGAAGAAGAGTGTGAGTTAGGTATTCATCATACTGTACATACAAAACATCGATTTATAGTCTTGTCATGCAACTTTAATTCAGATTAAAATATTACCACACCTGATTAAATAAAAGTTTAATTGTTGTACAGGCAATCACATACCCCTGAGTAATTAACTTTACTAACTTTGAACTTTGGAGGAAAGTTCAAAACAACCACAAATCCCTGGACTCATTAATGCTTTCAGTAGACAGAACCAGTGGAAACACAAAAGGCTCTGTTGAAAGTTATGAAAATCCTTCACCATAAAAAAACCCCCAGCATACTTTAAAGTTTTAGCCAAGCTCTCTAAACACCAGACACTGGCCTAACTAACTAACACAGTAAACTGTGGAGTTTAAAAGACCTTGTGGCAGACAAGGGAAACTACTAGTTATCTCATGATCTACTGTACCACGTGTTCAGCATTTTCTCAGGAAATAAAGTGTTACTCACAGGCACCAACAATGGGCGGTCTGGCTGACAACCAGCTGCAGGGGCCCGCGGTTGAGCTAGATTACACAGCCGTTTGGATGGGACGGCCCTAAGAGCCCACTCACTGACCTCCCACACGGGGGAAACACTGAGGAAGGAAATAATGATGGATAAATAAAATAAAATAAAATAAACATCTCAAACTGGATCAAAAGACAAGCAGAAGAGGTGGGTCTTAAGAGCAGATTTAAATATTGGATGTGAAGAGGCCTGTCTAATGTGCAACGGCAACAAATGCCACAATTTGGGAGTTGCCACGGCAAAAGCCCTCTCCCCCTGGGCCACCGCTTTGACCTCTGCACATCCAGGAGCAGTTGGTTTATTATGACTTGGTTGTAAAAAAAAAAAGGCACGGATTACTGCTTTAAAGTGATCTTTTGACAGAATGCTTTTTATCTTCGCCAGTTGTCTCAACTGAAAGAAGCTGGATTTCACTACTGTTCTGATCTGACCGTCCAATCGAAATCATCCTAAAACTCATGTCCCCAGGAGAAGACTCACCAATGATACTAGAACCAAAAACAATCACCTCTGTCTTATTTTCATTAAAATTCAGAAAGTTTAGACTCATCCAAATTTTTAGTTCCTCAAGACACTTAGTCTGTATGGACTAGGCCTCCTTCCATTTTAGTGGCACATAAATCTGAGTATCATCTGCAATTTTGTGCTTTTAAGAATGGAATTGTGGGGCAGCAAATACAGAGAAAATAGCAGAGGTCCAAGTATTGAGCCCTGTGGCATCCCACATGACAATGAAGCAGAGGAAGATCTGAAATTGTTTAGACTAACACAAAAAGACAGACTCACAGGTTCAAACTGGTAAAAAGAAACAAAGCTGGGAAGAGCGACTGAAGGATCAAAAGCAGGGGGTGATATATGAGCCGTAGCATTATTCATTTTATCGTCAAAGAAGTTTAGAAATTGTTACATGCCACAGGGGTAGGACCAATGGAGGCAGTCTGAGGAGCATTCAGAACAATATCAATAATATTAAATGATAAATGAAGCTTGTGAGAGTTTGACAAAATTATATTTGACAGGCTGCAGGTGCTCTCTTTTGGTATCCTTCAAGGTTGCCTGTTAATGATGCCAACAGTCCTTTAATATTTGAAACAACACCTGCACCTTTTTCCACTTTTGTTCAGCTTTTTGTCATTCACGTCTGACAGCACGAGTTGCATCATTCAACCAGGACTCAGATTTAGTTTTAGACTGCCTGTTTTTTAATGGAGGCAGGTGGAATGAAACCGGGAGCTGAGGTCCTCTGTATCTGAAGACACAGACTCAGGAATTCCATCGTTCTGATCAAAAAAAGCCGAGACATGCACAGCAGTGAACGGGTTAATTCAATTCAATTCAATTCAATTTCATTTATATAGTGCCAAATCATAACAAACATTTGCCTCAAGGTACTTTATGTTGTAAGGTAAAGACCCTACAACAATTACACAGAAAACCCAACAGTCAAAACGTCCCCCTCTGAGCAAGCACTTGGCGACAGTGGGAAGGAAAAACTCCCTTTTAACAGGAAGAAACCTCCAGCAGAACCAGGCTCAGGGAGGGGCAATCATCTGCCGCAACCGGTTGGGGCTGAAGGGAGAGACAGGACAAAAGGCACACCGTGGAAGAGAGCCAGAGATTAATAATAAAAAATGATTAAATGGAGAGTGGGGTATAAACAGAGTAAAAAGCAGTGAATGAAAAGAAACACTCAGCGCATCACAGGAACCCTCCAGTAGCCTAGGCCTATAGCAGCATAACTAAGGGATGGTTCAGGTATTTTGTACCAGCTGAAGGATTTTCAGGGAGCTTTTAGGACAGCCTGATAATAATGAATTAAAATAGTCCAGCCTAGAAGTAATAAATGCATGAAGTAGCGTTTCAGCATCATTTTGAGACAGGATGT
Source organism: Cichlasoma orientale (assembly GCA_034780415.1). Lineage (NCBI taxonomy): Eukaryota > Metazoa > Chordata > Actinopteri > Cichliformes > Cichlidae > Cichlasoma > Cichlasoma orientale. Next base: position 166,361 of record JAVDPK010001244.1, on the reverse strand, counting down.
TTCTGATTTTAGAAATTCAAAAAGGCAGTCCTATGTATTTGTTTAATATGTGCATTGAAGGACATATCATGGTCAAAAATGACTCCAAGATTTCTCACAGTGTTACTGGAGGCCAAGTTAATGCCATCCAGAGTAAGTATCTGGTTAGACACCATGTTTCTAAGGCCAAGTAAAATAACTTCAGTTTTATCTGAATTTAGAAGCAGGAAATTAGAGGTTTATGTCTTCAAGACATTCCTGCAGGTTAACTAATTGATGTGTGTCATCTGGCTTCATGGAAAGATAAAGCTGGGTATCATTTGCATAACAATGAAAACTGAGGCAATGTTTTCTAACAATACTGCCTAAGAGAAGCATTTATAGTGTAAATAAAACTGGACCTAGCACGGAAACCTGTGGAACTCCATAATTAACCTTAGTGTTAATAATGCAACAGCGAGGTTTAAAAAAGCTACTGGGCAAAATAATGTCAAACAACACAGGTTTATGATCTGAAAACACTGTCACAGATCATCACGTTTGACATAGACAAACCATACGATAAAACAAGGTACAGGAAATCAAAGTTTAGGCATGATTTCAGCCAATAATTCAGAAGTCATTTAAAATTCATCATGCAAATTCTTGTGGAAACAAAAAAGCAAGTTTCTTACCTTGGTTTACTAGTACTCACTATGTTGTTAATAATATTAGTACAACATAACAAACTTTGATGGCATGACAAAGTTGTGGGAAATTCTAACATTATAAACTTTTAAAACAGGAACAAAAACATATTAAAAACGCCCCAAAAATTTGTCTCACATGTATTACAAGTTTAGTATATTTACGTGATTTGAGTGTAGAACTTTTTAGTTATACACAAGTCCGACCAGCGAGGGGTCAGCTCTGTTGAAAACAAAAAACAATTATGCATAGTGTCACAAAAAGGCAGCAAATGTCAGGTTTGTCAAGAGAAGAAAAAAGCAAAAGACTGGGACACAAACCAATTTTAGTGGTTAATCCGCTCCTTTTTGGTGGCAGTTTATCCAGCCAGTAAACAGACCGACTGGAAAACAGAAAAGAGTCTTTATTTAGAGAAAGAAGGAGACACAAAGCCAGAGGGGAGGGGGTTAAGAGTGTTATTCAGACCTACCGATCTGGATATCTGAGTTGGTTGGGTTTGGGTTGAGCCAACTGCTGTATCCGAGTCGCCATGGAAACACTTCAAGCGAATGAGAAAACACTTTGCTGTTGAAATGACGCCTTTATTACAAAGTTTTATATCTGAGACAATACATTTGTCAACAATTCTGGTAATAATGTAATAAGATGATTATTATATGATGGTCTGTTGAAGCTGAAATACTTGGGCTGTTACGATGCTTAACCTTTAGTGACCTAAAGATGACTATAACAATGTCTGTATAGAAGCATTAAGGTGATACTTGAGGATTTTAGTAGTGTAAATTTTAGTGGATGAATAGCAAGATAGATCAAGAGAGTATGTACAGGACTGTGCAAACGTTTTGAGCAACTCCCCATTTCTTTATTTTTTGCTTGCAAAATGGGAAATAAGAGCAGCAAAACATGTGCAAATATGGAAATGCAGTCTATAAGGCAAAATCAGAATTCTAACTAGATGGAAAGTCAATATTTGGTATGACTACCTTTATTCATCAACAAAGACGGAACTCTTTTAGACAGTCTTTCTTGTAATTTCATTCTCCAGGCTTCCTGAAGTACATTCAAAGCTCTTTGGATGTTGTCTAGCGTTTGTTCCGTTTTCTATCAAGATGATCACACATTGCTTCAATAATGTTCGGGTCCAGGCTCTGGGGAGGACAATTCATGACTAATAGTGTTCCTCTGTGTGTTTTTCTACCCAAGTATGCTTTTACTGCACTGAGAGTGGGATCATTTCATGCTGAAAACTGAAGCCACTGCTAATCAGATGCTTTCCAGATCGTATTACATGGTGGATCCAAGTCTTTTTTCACATTTATAATTCCATCATTTTTGACAAGATTTCCACCACTGGCTGAAATGTTGTCCCAAACCATGACAGAGTCTCCACCATGTTTTACAGCTGACCACCCTTCCACCGAGATAATTTCTTGATGAGGCTTCAGTGAACAGTAGATGCTCCTGTGTCAGCTCTTTGCCAGATTTGTTTCTATTTCTTAAGGACATGACTTTCAGATACTGTTCATCTGCTGCAGGTATTTTTTTTCTTTTAGGTCTGCCACTTCTTCTTTTGTCCTCCTCTTGTCCAGTTTCCTCACCCAGGCTGCTAGTAACAGTGTCTAAAGATACAATTTAAAATTGTTTTTTCTACTTGAATGATTCATAGCTCAGTGGTTTAACAAACAAAAAACATTCCTCTAAAAGTGGTTGCGACCTTTTTCTTCTTCCATCTGCTCCCTTTAGGGGTCACCACAGTGGATCATCTACCTTCATCTTACCCTATCCCTAGCATCCTCTTCTGTCACACCAACCCTCTGCATGTCCTCCTTTGCTATATCCATGAACCTTCTCTGTGGTCTTCCTCTTTTCCTCCTGCCTGGCAGCTCCATCGTCAACATCCTCTGTCCAATATATCCACTCTCTCTCCTCTGCAAATGCCCAAACCATCTCAGCCTTGCATCTCTAACTTTGTCTTCAAACTGCTCAACCTGTCCCTGTTATACTCATTTCTAATCTTGTGCATCCTGGTCACTCCCAAGAAAAATCTTAGCAGCAACTATTGCTCAGGACCGCTTTAAAAAAAATTAAGAGAATATATGGCTCCTTGGAAGCAAAAATATAAAGAAATGAGGGATGGCACAAGACTTTTGCACAGGAGTATAACATGGCTGCATTGTTGGCGAGAAAAAAACAAGAAAGTTTTAATACTTTTGTATCACTTTTTTTTATGCAACTGCCATTACAACACCAAGTCCATTGTACCCTTCAAAAACTGCTTACACTACTATAAATAGCAGTAGAAACCAGTCCACACAATTAGCTCATAACACATATAGCATTATTAAGCATCAACATATAACAGCACGTTTTCAGCTACCTTAAAGCCACACTTGTTTTACCTGTCCTGCACCTGCTGTCGCAGCTTTCAGTGTTGACACGAATATCAGCTGGTTGCTGTAGTAACAGGTTACAGTACACCCTCAAATCGTGAATGGGCAGAGAGAGGTCCTCCTGCTGCTCACATACATTTAGAAAGCCAAATGCCTTGTGGAGAAAGGTTTGATGGTCAGACGAGACAAGGATTGAGGATTGGCCACAATGACAAGTATGTTTAGAGCAGTAAAGGTGAGCTTTTCAAACCTAAGAACACTGTACCAGCTGTCAAAATTGGTGGTGGTAGCATCATATTCTGGGGTTGTTTTACTGCCAGGGGAGCTGTTACACTGCACAAAGTGGATAAGATAATGAAGGAAGAGGACTACCTCCAAATTCTTCAACTTTACCTCAATTCAGCAGCTATATAGTTGAAACTTTGACACAGCTGAGAGTTCCAACAGGACAGTGATCCCAAACATACATCAAAACTGGTTTTGGAATAGATAACGCAGGCTAACTTTGAGCTTCTAGAATGACCTTCCCAAAGCTCCCAGATCAACTCTATTGGAATTTATGCTTAAAAGGCGGGGCCATGCCAGGAAACCAACCCATTTAAATTATTTCTGCCAAGCAGAGCAGTCAAATATCCAACCAGATTTATGCCAGAAGCTTGGTGATGGCTACCAGAAGCATCTGGTCAAGGTGCAACATTTACCCAAATATTAGCAGGGGTGTATATATTTGAACGTGTATATGTACAATTTTGACCCTGTGTGAGAAAATCCTAAATAAATTAGAACTTGTGCACCCAGTTCTTGTTTTTTTAAAGTCATTAAAGACGTACACTGGGAAAAAAACAAAACAGGAAATAATTAAAAGCCCCAAATTACAAACACATTCATGCTCATGATGACCTCAGCTGCATGTTGGAGCAGCACCTTGAACTTATCATTAATTAAAGTCCACATTTTAATTGACCTTTCCTTACCTGGAGTCCTTTTTACACTAATATGAAATATTAACAAACCCCAAAAAGACAAAGCAGAGACAAATTGAAAACAACACAACCTTTATTTTCAAACAGGCATTTAAAATCTTATAAAACAGCACAGTAAATAAACTACCAAAGCTTCTTTGATAATCATGTTCACAAAGCCACAAGCTTTCAGTATAATACTGTAGTTATTATTCTCTAAACTACTATTGCAGAAGCCTGTTATTGTGTGATGTCACCGACACTGTATTGTCACTTTGTATTGTTCACACATTAACAGGAAGAAGAACACTCCTAGAACACTCCAGGGCAAACGGCTACAGCATAGAGTAACATTCACAGGCCTCTGAAACGCACAGAGAGAAAACCCCAGAGCCTAGCGATGGTCTGGGTTAAATATGTAGTGTTTGGTTCATTATTGTAACTAACGCTTAAAAATAGAACAACAATGCTGTTTACAGTGACAGCACTCTTTCAACTGCATTTTCAGCCTTCTATACCTAGTTTTAATCCTCACACCAAACCTTCAATCACTTTGACCTTTGCGTCAGTTTAAAACATGAAATTCATGTGGCGAGGAAAAAAAAAATACCTGGATTATTGGCACAAGCTAAGGCCACCCTGACCCCACCAATAACGTTCTTTAAGCCTGTGTCACATCTGACAGCAATAAAGACAAAACTCCATGCAAGATTACATAAATTCTACCATCTCAAGACTAGATTTTGTCTTTTTCTCTGTGACATGGAAGTACTCAGCTACCAATCTTACTATCAATGATTGCTGATTTTCAAGAGTCCATGGCATTAAAATAGAGGGATTTCAGTGATATACTGTCTCACAAGTTCCTTAAGCACTGAGCTCTCTTGTAAGCTGCCAGTGTAGATACAGGGATTAAAGTAAAAGATGGCACCAGACAGTCAAATCTCTTGTAAGCTGTGCAGGTAGAATGGCAGTGTTGTAGCATGTAGGAAACAGGTAGAAATAGCTAAATACTAAGAATATATATATATTCAGTAGCACCAGGAAAATCAGGTGTCAGTGTCTGTCACTGTCAGAGGGTCTGCACTGGGACAGGATACAGCAGGGACATGTGCTCAGCTCCTCTGATCGGCAGCTTGTGTGTCGTGTAGTAGGCGATGACCTCAGGGATGGTCCTGAACGGAGGGCTGTTCTCTCCGAGCACATAGCAACCGTCTGCAGACTGGGTGAACTTCATATGCATGAAGCCTTTGCAGCTTCTGACATAAAGAGAGTGCAGATGTGTTTTGGCTTGTCTGACAGGAATGTTAATTAGTATACTGACAGAGCAAGAATGGACGTTCGCACGTGTGTGTGAGTTATAAAATGTTTAAGACCTTATGATTATCAAAGCTGCTACCTGGAACAAAAGTGTCAAGTTACATTTCCCCACAATAATTGAAGCTCCACGCAGTTTTCTGTGATGGACGCATTTCTAATTGTGTTATCATTGTTGCTGCACACAATCAGCCCATTCAGTTTTACTTAATTAAAAAGTTTTGAGAACAGCAGCAGCAGCAAAAAAACAGTGAAAGGGGGGATTACAAGGGGGACTGGAAAGTTGTCATTCAACCAGTAGTCTGCACCTGTGCCTATTATTTTGGTATGAATTGCTTTCACAATATTGTTGTGGTATTTTTTTTTTCCCCAAACAATTTGGTAGTCTTAGTTCATCTCATTGAGAATCACTGCAGACTGTTTATATAATTGAGCCTCAAACTCTAAATGTCAAACTTTGAAAGTGAAGTAAAAAAATAGGACACCTACATACTTGCATCTCCAAATCTCCTGGTGATTGTATTGAATTTTTATGTTCTGACTCTTTTTATTGTAAAACAATAGAAAATGTCCATTATTCCTGTCAAACTTTGCTTTTGTGGATTTTAGAATGATTTTTGCTCCCAAACAGCTATTACGTTATTATAGTTATTTTTTCTTTTAATTTAACATTTTTGCCTTTTTATAGGCAATTTATGAAGAGAAAACAGCTTGAAAAAAAAAAAAAAAGGTTAAAACCTAAATGAAGACCACTAGTAACTGGCATTATGTGGGGAAAATGACAATGGGGAAAATGTGGAAGTGGGGAATCAAAAGAAAAAGTTTTCCATTTTTTTACATGTACAGGAAAAACAGTTAAAACCCAAAGACAAAAGTGGAAATTTGTTACCTAGTGTAACTGCTATCTAATTTATAAACGCAGACAGATTGCCAATACGTTGCCATCAGTTTGAAGGAGTCTTTTTCAATGAGCACAATGCAAGAAAAAGGTGATAAACGGCAATATATGTTCTTGCAATACTCATATGTGTAAGCATATTGCAAAATGTTAGAAACTACAATATCATTAAATCGTGAGTAAAGTCTGGTGATTCCCACCTCTAGGTTTAAGATGCTAATCATGAACCTCAACATCTTAAGTTCAAACACAGCAGGAGACCTTTTTTGCCTTGTATTTGTCATCTCTTCACTATCTAGAAATAGCCTTATTTAATCCTACATGCTTGTGTTATAAAGGCAAACTAGAGCATTTGAATTGTGTGTTTTTATTTTGAATGCAACATCCAGTTTGTTAGAGTTTTTAACCATGTGACCATAGGACCTCTTTCTGTGAAAACAATACTCTCAGATGCTATCACTTGACCAAAACAGGGCTGTCGTGTGTAAATGATTTGAACTGCATTCCTTTCCTCCATTTGCAGCTGCATCTTATGTCAAATATATATTTTTTGTTACCTGATTTGATCAGTGGTTACACACATGTATGCTCAGTGAAAAACAAAACAAAACAAAAAACAATGTGTTATACAAAAGGATTTGTAGAACACATTTTAGTAAAATATGCAACGCAAACAAATTCCTGTGCTCTTCTGCTCACTGCTTCAAAATAATGCAAATGTGAGATTGGGAGCAATTCTCAGCAGGCCTACGATCGCTTCCAAGCAGCTGCTTCCATGCTGGTTATCAAACAGACTAAAAAAGACACTTGCTGACAGAAAACTGAGGACAGGAGTAGGAAAGTGACATAATTTATGTGACAGAGTGGGAATAGAGCAACAATACCCAAACGAGGGGGAAAATTGGATAAATTTGGAAAGGGCACAGTGCAGCACAGTGGAGCACACGAGGGAAATCCTCTTTAAGAGACAACATGAAGGGGATTTTATATATATATATATTTATATATATATATATATATATAATTTTTTTTTTTTTTACCTGAGAGAGAGAGAAAAGTCATTCCGGCACGTCTGGCTATTCCTCACCAGGTAGGAGCTCTCTTTGCACAGAGTCAGCAGACTTTCCGCCTCGGAGCGGCTCAGGGCTCCATGGTACCACCTGTAGGCAAGCAGGAGGACAGCAAAACACAGACAAACATTTTCACATTTTCTACTTTCTTGTAAGCGATGAAAGAACATTTACATGGACCAAAATGCAAAATGAATATAACAGAAGTATAAACAAATGCACTGAATGCATTTTATTTCTCACATAACACACAATTTTATTTTTAGAATTTTTTTATATATATATATTTTTTTTTTTTTTTTTTTTATTTCCGGGAGCAATGAAAATGAAATAATATTTTAAAAAAAAACTGCCAAAGGTCCAAAATAAAATAGCTTAAACTAGTAATTAATAATAACTTGTCTGCTTTTGGAAAAACATCACTTTATGCACATATCTTTTTTTAAACATAAACCTTCGTGCAGTCGAGTGTGGTTGTGTTTTCCAGATGCAGATGCAATCACCAATGCAAAGCTGCACATAGCTTCCAGACATCTGGATCCAGACATTTCTGATTTCAGGACAGACATTGTACAGATGCTCATCTTCACATGTTTCCATTAAAAAAAGTGAATGTTATGATGAATGTATTAAGTAAAATTATGGTCATTTTCTTTATGACGTAGGTTTTGTCTGGGATGGCTGTCTTTTACTTCAGTCTCATTTAGTCCCTGAAAACCTGTTTGTCACTGAGCAAGTTCGAACAACTGTATTAAAACAATATACTTTGTGAATATGAGGAAAAATTTGCTGGGCAAAAAAAAATTAAAATAAAATCTGTTTCGTTGTGTTGTCACTCTGGTCATCTGGACATTACTATTGTTATGTGCACATATCTATGGCTATGAGAATGTAGGGAGCCTGTATAAAGTTTAGTTTGTTTGTTTTTACATAAGAGGATAGGTCTTGACAAGATCATGAGACTAAAAAGTTTTACATTTTGAGGATGTTACTTCACTTACAGGCAAAAGAAATAGAATTACTCAGAAGCAAGATAAAAGTATAAGGTCATGTTGTGCAAAAAAAGACTGCTATTAACAGGAACTGAAAAAAAAAAAAAAAAAGAAAAGAAAAAAAAAGGAAAACCCTTAATGCTGACATTATTACTTAAGACTGTAGATGTTCACTTACACTTGGTTCTCCAGCGGCAGAGATGGATCCACTCTCTCTCCCAGAAGAGGAGGTATGTCACCTACAAGACGGAGTGTAGTTGCCTCTGATGTGGTAGATGTAGTGCCTGTCTTAGTAAGCCTGGACTGTTCTGTCTGAGCTCGCGAGCGTTCCCTTTCTGCCCCTTCAAACTGAACTATGGACACACAGAGAAAACGGTAAGTCCAAGACAAATAGGCACAGAATTGTCATAGCAGGAAATCCCCAATTTACCTGCCAGGGCTTTAGAGATGTTGTCCTTCTTCCACTCCCACGGCTGGTCGTATTCATCTGCCGGCCTCTCGTCGTCCTGAGGCAGCCTGCTCTCCTTGTCTTCTACCAGCCCTCCCTGAACGTTCTGAGGCGGAGCAGCTCGATGGTGCTGCCGAGTCCTCTCCTCATACGGATTATCATATAACTGGCTGCCATCTCCACTCCCAGACCTGTTGGCCATCATGCTGTGCTGCAGTTCTGCACAGGAAACAGAGTGTGAAAACTTTCTGGAGAATTTACACCAAAAGCACAGAAATAGTATTATTACTTGAGCACTGATGCACCTTTACATCTTCTAAGTACTAACAGCAATTTTTAGATCAATTTAGTCCATCTGTATGTAAAATCCATCCATTAATCCAGTTTCTCCTGCTTATCTAATTCCTAATATTTCTCGTATCACCTCTGCAAGTTTGGGAGGAACCAAGAATTACTGAATCTGAAAATGAATTTTAAAACTTGGTATCCAAATACCAGTTCAATTTCAACACAAGTTTTCCCAAACTTTAAATTTTTGTCACATCAAATAAAAACTAAGCAGTGCCCAGAAGATGCTGCATCATACCCCCTTAATGTTTCAGTCTTTGGTATATGTTAGTTTTCATGTACTATGGCATCTTGTATTTAAATGACCCCAATAAAATGTACAGTAAGCATTAATTCAAACTTCATAGGTTGTGAAAGATTACAAAAACTATGAAAATGGACACAGTCAGCATTTCACCCTATACAAGCTACAACATTTATGCAGCGCAAAGCTTATTTGAGACAAAGATCTTATAATAAACCTGAAATGATTCGTTGGGCCTCGAATGGCTCCATGTAACTACAGCAGTCTGCTGGTGCAGATTTGGGCTCCCGGTTTATTCTAGCTCTTGGGTGTGGATGTGCATCAAAAGGATCAGCGTAATCTGTGTCAGCCTCTGGCACTTCTGGGGCAGAGGGAACCACCTTAATGGGGGGACACAAATTAAACGGCATTAAACAAATGAAATGCAATAACAAGGTACATAGGTGTATTGTTATCTATGATTGTATTTGCAATAACAATAAGAAAACAATGCTTACAGGTTCCTCTTGAACAGTCACAGGACTCAAAGGGATTTTACAGCGACCAAACTCCTGAGAGTCCACTTTAATCAGTCTGTGTTTTGGAGACACAACTTTTACCTAAATTAAAGACATGGAGGCCAAACGCTTTAGATAATGAATGAAACATCACCCAAACATGCACACATATCTTCTGGATGAGGTAATTTATGTTGGGACATGTGGTTTTTGAAACGTGAGCTGCAATCACGTATGACTGTAAAAAGAATGCAGGTCATACCTCCACACCATTAGGCAGCACTGGACCAAATGCAGGGAAAGGGGGAAAGCTCACAGTAGCATTACAGGAGCCGAAACCGCCATTCTGGTGCTCCTTATCAGAGTGCTGGTACGGGTCTTCAAAATCTAGCTCCTTCTGAGCTCTGTAGGCCCTCAAAATCTCACTCTCACTGTAATCTGGCCTCGGGGGTTGTGGAGGATCACGCCTGCTGCCAAAATTCAAGTAGTCCTTCAGCCACTTTGCCATGGATCTGTGGGGATGGATTGGTAAACAGATCGCATATCATACTTCAGGGATGCTTAGGGATTATTAAATTGACCATAAGATGCCAACCGCTGGCTTCAGAAATGCACAAATGTGAAACCTGGGGTTTCTTCCACCTTTGTTTTATAGTCCCTGAGAAAGTGACCCCAAAACAGAGAGCTATATAATACTCAACAGGTCCAGCAAGATTAACCCATAATCTTAAACTCATGTGGTTAGCTTGCATCAGATTTTCTCCAAGCCTGCGATTACACAGTTCAATAAACAGCAAAGCAGATCTCAGCATCCACTGACAATCGCTAGTTAGCATTAGGTTGTAAATTAGGGGGTTCAAGCAATCGCTTTCTCGTAGCATTGGATTAAAGGTAGCCTTTCCTTCCCAAATATCTCCAAAAAAAAAAAATCCTTAACAGCTGACGAATCCCATTGTCTTTCATTTTTAAAAGTTACGGAGTAATGAGTTAACAGTCACTGCAGTGTAAATGTGCCCAAGCTAAGTTAGCTGGATAGCAGCTACCACCAGTTTCTGCTAACGCTACTTGCTTAGGCTCACCCTCTGTCTTTGCATTGACGGTTACCCGTTCCAGTTATGCCTTTGTGGTTACCATCCGACGTTTAGTGTTAATGCTGTCCGGCCTCAAAATATAACATATATAGTCGCCAAATTTGCTTCGGAGCCAAGCGGGTCAGACAGCTAATGGTAGCCGGACCGGAGGAGACACTGGAGCAGACTGTCTCCGACACAACACTCAGAGGCACGGCGGACTGCATTAAAGGGGAGTGGACACACATTTATTTATTTATATATTTATTATTTTTGTGGGTCGACGTTAAAATCACAGGAATCCTGCATAATCCACAGTTTGAGCTGCAGTGTTGTGAATAATCCCCATTCTTTAAAAAATAAAATAAAATAAATAATAATAATAATCCCCTCCGTTGTGGAATAGCTTTAATCATCTTGTTTTGTACTTTTAAAAGTGTGAGATGTGTTATTGTGGTCATTAACCTATAAAATAGTAGCAGATTTTGGATGTGATTTAGCGCTAACCAAGTGTGGGTGACAAGAAACAAGAAGTACTCCACCAAGGCAGCTCACTTTAGGCACTATTTACTTTTAAGGGAATAGTATTATATTTTGTATATATTCATTTTACTTATTTTTATATTTTTTTAAACGTATTTAATAAGTTTGTAGTGCAGTAAAAATCAGATAAGGGTAGCATGACAGATATTTACTATGATTGCACAAATATTATGCACAGTAGGAGTAGGTCATGGACAGTTGCACTATATGCAATGCATAGGGGCGCCGCACAAGGGGGGCGCCAAAGCAATGCGAGAAAATTATTTCTGTAGTCGGCATTTTCTGTATTTAACAGATGTGCATATGATATGATCAATAACAGAGGCACGGCA
>JAVDPK010001244.1:122800-138056 GCA_034780415.1 Cichlasoma orientale | reverse complement strand
CGCTGCCATTAAAAAGATGGAAACAATAGTGAAAACATATAAGGATAAGTGAGGAAAAAAAAATCATCTCATACTTTATATTATACCTTGAATAAATATGCACCTATCAGCCACAATATTACAACATTATTATCTCAAATGCTTATAAATATAATATTATACATACTATATTAAATTACATGGCCTATTACATGTAATATAATATGTATAATGTGCAACTAAACATACCAAAGCATGGTGCCATGTACCAAAAGACAAACCCTTTTCCCAAAACTGTAAACACTAATCCCCTGTTTTCACACATGCTCCAGATTAGTTGAGCTCTCTGTGAAAGCTCAACTAATCTTATATCACTGGCTGCACCATGTGTTCATTTAAAAAGCACTGGCATACTCTAAAAGATAATTAACTCAAATCATCACAGCCAGAACTCAATTAACACACAGTTTGTCATGTGGAAGCACAGAGTGTCCAACACGTTCACACACCAGTCAGATGGATAAAAGGGAATTGTGGCAGTTCATTGGTTTAGAAACATTTCCCTGGCTGCCTGGCCATGGCTGATATTGACTGTGATGATGATGAAAATCTCTGGCCTAACACAGACCAGAGATGGGATGTTGGTGCTCAATTAATTAAAAAATTTCATGTAAAACGTTTGCCTCTTTACCGTGTTGAGAAATTATATTAATCTACTGCATATTTTATCCATTTCACTACAGTAAATTGAGTATTTAAAAATTTTGTCCTTAGGAAGACATATGCCTTATTATTATTAGTTGTAGTTATATGTACACCACATTGTGGTGTGATATCTTGACTCAGATTGTTAGAGAAGTTAATGAGGATCAGTGTGCAGTTATGCGTGTTTTTAAAAGGAAAAAAATATGAAAAACAACTGTGTAATATAACAGTTCTGTCATCAGGACTTAAATGCAAGCTTCAAGAACAAAAATAAGGGAATGAAAACCATAACTGTTTATTGGATTGTGTGCAAAGTCTAAAAAGTGCAAAAGAATCCACATGGCAACAAATTCAAACAAGAAACTCCAGAGAATACATAAGAGGAGGAACACAGACACTGAGACAAGGATCAAAGGGAAGACGGGACTATTTACACACATGAGAATATTAGGGAAATGAAAAACAGCTGGGGTAAAGTAGGCACAGGTGTGTAAGTATAGATACAATAAAGATGATTGGTGAGGGGAGGAAGTAAAACTCAAAACAAGGCACAGGAGACAACTAACTTCCAACAGAAACAACAAGGAAAAAAACTGAGGGAACTAATGAAACACTAACTAAAAACTATAACTAAAACATAAAAAGAGCTGAAGGCTCAGAATACTTGTTGAACATAAAAAGAAAATTCTAAACCTCAAGTAGAAAACTAAATAAAAACTCAACATGAAACCAAATAAAAAAAAACAAGCATTCAAAACATCTGTATTTATTTTAGTGTCTTTACCTTACAATGTAAAGCACCTTGAGGCGACTGTTTATTGTGATTTGGCGCTACATAAATAAAATTGAATGGAATTTAATTGAATCGTGATATAGGAAGGGTCAGCACCTGCTCCAGAACAATTTTTGCAGTGTGGTGGGTGAATTGTCCTGCTGTCTTGTCAGTCAGACAGTTTGATGTTTAGCCAAGTGGTTCGAGTTCACATGTAACATCCACATAAAATCCCAGTATTCTCAATCACAACATTGCAATGAAGCAGGATGATCAGTGATAATAGTGCTTTAGTGTGGCAGCTGATTGGCATGTACTTAAGCCATTTAACACTGATCTATGAATCATCAAGCATAAAAAGGCACCTAACTCAAGGAATGAACCAGTGTTATGTCTGCACATAACAAACAACTTAGTAAAGAGCCAATTTTAAGTTGTATCTTTGAGCATTTTGTTACCAGCAGCCTGTCACAAAACACATAATTTGTTTCAGTTTCTTTGGCTGAATTTCTGAAAAAATACCAAAACTAACACAATTTGACAGGCATAAAATTGTATTTTTGCACCAACAAGGTGAGTCACAAAGAGCTATTAGCTGTAAACTTGGCATATCTCAGCATGGTGTGCAGTGTATGTGTCCTTAGAAAATGTGAGGAAATTGGACAAGTGGAGGATAAAGGAAGAAGTGGCAAGCCAAAAAAAATTCTACAGCAGATGAACAGTATCTGAAAAATCATGTCCATAAGAAATAGGAAAAAAATCCAAATCAAAGACCTGACACAGAACCTGAGACGTTCAGTACACAAGAACTGGACTGAAAATCAGCAGCAACAGGTCTTATGGAGTGATAAATCCAAATTAAAAAATTTTGATTAATATTGTTGTTAGTATGTATGGAGGAGGTCAGGAGAGGGGTAGAGCCATCTGTAAAACATGGTGGAGGCTCTGTCATGGTTTGGGGCTACATTTCAGCAAGTGGTATTGGAGAGCTTGTCAAAATTGATGGAATCATCTTGACAGAAAACTAAACAAAAGGCAGGCAACATCCAAAGAAAAGCTTTGAATGTCCTTCAAGAAGTCTGGGGAACTATTCCTTAAAACTATGTAAAACAACAACAACAACAACAACAACAACAAACAAAACTAAACAAAAAAAGATAAGAAAGCTTGCTTAAGAGAGTTTAAGCTATGTTGAAGAATAAAGGTGGGCAATACCAAATACTGAGATTATCAAGCTCATTAGAATTGTTCAGTCTCTGTTTTTACACTGTATGTTTGCATGTTACAATAATTCACTGCACCTATTTCCCATTTTCCAAGCGATATAAAGAAATGAGGGGTGGTTTAAGACTTTTGCACAGTACTATCATTCTTTGACTTTTCTATCTATATTTTTAAATGTATCTCCAGTGCTTTTCTATTGACCTTTGATTAAGACTGATTTTTCCATCTCTGTGCCCTGACAGGTATTTTCTCTCCTGTCCAGAGAATCGGCTCATAAGCTGTTGATCTTGGTCGGCCTGAGTGAGGAGGAAAGCGGAGATGTGCTTTTTAACAAAGGCCTGTTTTCACCACACCAACTAAAAAAGATTCTTACAGAGCAGGTACATGGTTAACCACACTTTTTCTCTTTTTTCAGTTATTACAACAGTATGCAATAGTAATTATGAATACATCAACTTGTCACAGCTGGAAGCTCAATGTTTTAAGCTCAGCAGCCTAGGCCTATTGCAGCATAACTAAGGGAGGGTTCAGGGTCACTTGATCCAGCCCTAACTATAAGCTTGATCAAAAAGGAAAGTTCTAAGCCTAATCTTAAAAGTAGAAAGGATTGCGCAAAAGCATGAAAGCAGTCCTACATGTTTGTTTAATATGCACATTGAAGGCCTGGTCAGAAATGACTCCAAGATTCCTCACAGTGTTTCTGGAGGAAAAAGGTTATGCTATCTAGAGCAAATGTCTGGTTAGACACCATGTTTCTAAAGTTTGTGGGGCCGACTACAATAACTTCAGTTTTATCTGAATTTAGAAGCAGGAAATTAGATGTCATCCAGGCCTTTATATCTTCAAGACATTCCTGCAATTTAAGTAATTGGTGTGTGTCACCTGGCTCCATGGATAGATAAAGCTGCGTATCATCTGCATAGCAATGAAAATGTATGCAATGCTTTCTAATAATACTGCCTGAGGGAAGCATGTATAGTGTACATAGAATTGGTCCTAGCACAGAATCCTGTGGAACTCTATAATTAACCTTAGTGTGTGAAGAAGACTCCCCATTTACATGAATAAATTGGAGTCTGAGGCCTATAATTAGCTAAGACAGCTGGGTTGAGTGATGGCTTTTTCAGTAATAGTTTAATTACTGCCACTATTAGAGAAATGTGAGCAAGCTATCCACTGACTAAGACATTTTAAAAGAATGCTTTTCATGTTCCTAATTTGCTGCATTTGCTGTAAGTACTGCAAAGGATAAAATTAAAAATTGCATATATAATGCTGATAAATGTGTCTCTCTTCAGTTTTTTGATCAGGAGAGCTCTGCCTCCTCACTTCCACACAACAGGCTCCATCTAACCCTTAGCTGTCCCAACATTGGCCAGTGGAGAAAGACTCTCTTGGAAAACCAGCCCCTGCAAGGTCCTTTCACTCTGCGCATCAATCCCCCAGAGGTGCTGCCAGCCATGGAGGCTCTGGGGGAATTCACATCACTCATCTCTGGCACCATTTGTCCTTCTTCCCCCTTTGACCTGCTGCCGCCTCCTACCACTGTGGGTTTCCTCAAGCTCTCCCGTCCCTGCTGTTATGTGTTCCCTGCTGGCCGCGGTGATTGTGCCTTCTTTGCTGTTAACGGGTTTACGGTGCTGGTGGATGGAGGCTCGGACTCTCAGGCCTGCTTCTGGAAGCTGGTCCGCCACCTCGACAGAGTTGATGCAGTTTTGTTGACGCACATTGGGACAGAGAACCTCCCTGGTGTCATCTCCTTCCTGGACAGGAAGGTGGCTGAGCAGGAGCTGAGAACTGATGTCATAGGTACATGACAAGATATAATGAGAAAATTATGCTTTCTTTACCTGTTTCATTTTTTAAGTACCCCATTGCGGGTCTTTTTCTCTCTGTATATTGCTTTATTTGCACAGACGACTCATCTAAGAGGCTCATCTCTCCAGAGCTAGGAGTAGTGTTCTTTAATGGCCCCAGCAGGTTGCAGGCGGAACAACAGCCTTGTGAGTAATGCATTAAAACAGCAATGGAGTAAAAAAGTGAAGATATATAGCCAAACAGTTAATCATTCATTTTGATAATGAATACATTTCTATTGATATGATTTATTAATGTATTCCCTTTTTTGCAGTGTAATGTCCAAGTACTGACAAAATCCACTTATGCATGTTATCCCATCAGGATTTTTAACTACTTAAAAAGTGATATAAATGACTGGTTATATAGGTTATCATTCTTTTCCTGTCAGGTATGGACAATGTACTAAAGAGCACACAGCAGGCTGCTCTAACCCTACAGCTGTTAAAGAAGTTAGACATCAAGCCGCAACCAATGTTTCGACCCCAGGGAGTCCCCATAGAGCCCCTAACCCTGTTCCAAAAGATGGGAGTGGGGCAGCTGGATTTATACATCCTCAACCCAGGCAAAACCAGCCAGGAATACCAGGCATTCATGCAAAACTGGCCTGATGGAGTATCATCAGCATCCAAATCCCAAACTCTCCCCCTCACTGCCCTCACCTCTGTTTCTGCCCTGCTTGTGTGGCATCCGGCATGTCCTCATGAGAAGGTGGTCAGGGTGCTTTTCCCTGGCATTACACCACAGGCAAAGCTTCTACAGGGGCTGGAGAAGCTAAAGGGGCTGGCCTTTCTCCAGAAACCCACAGTGACAACTGGAGATCTAGAGAAGCTAGGGGAAGACAGAAAGACCAAGAGGACAGAGAGCCAGGACAGTGGAAGGTCACAAGGAAAGGAAGGAACACAAAAACAAAAAAAAGATGTTAAGGATGTGTCCTTAAAGGAAAAAGGAAAAACATTCAATGGAAGTGGCACAATGGATACTGATAAAACCAAAGTAAAAGAGACAGGAATAAAGGATAAAACAGCAGAGAAGAATACTTCAAAAAAAGGAGGAGGAAAGGATGGGAAAAAAGAGGAGAAGGCTGACAACAAAGAGGGGAATGGTGCTAGAAAGAATAATCAGGGGAAAAAGGATGGTGTCCCCTCCAAACCAAAGAATGAAAATAAAACAAAGCTCAAAAAAGAAGCAAAAAATGACTCTAAAATAGGAGAGAAGAAAACAAAAAAAACATCAGGAAAGGAAGCAAATGATGGCAAGAAGCTACGTGTCAGCAGTGAATTGCCAAATAATGACTCAGCCAAATCTGACACTGGGGCTGTGCCAGAAATCCTTGATCCAGAGTGTACTGTTACTGAGCAGGAACATAAAAAAATAGACCCTGAGGAGAATCCCTGTGGCTCCAAAATGTCTACCCCTGAGGATATGACAGCTGATTTTCTCAGGCTGAAGGAGGAAACTGAACGAGAAGGTGCACAGGTGGAAACGGTAGATAAGCAGAAAAGCAGTGATCCAGGAAATGAAAAGAGCCTAGGAGGCCCGAGCAAAGAAGACACATGTAATAAAACGGCTGACAGATCAGTGGAAGAAGCAGCAGGTAGTGCGGGTGTAATGGAAGGAAAGAATGGTGATAATGGAGTGCAGCACATGCCTGGAATTTGTGAGAGAGCTGATATAGACCTGCAGAAAAGCCTTGTAGACCAGCCTGGAAACGCTATGAAACCTGCAAAGGTTGTAGGATTTCCATCTCCCTTGAACAAGGCTCCAAAGAATGAACGTACAGTCCAGCTAGACTTAACTCCCACTGAGTACACGCTTCTTGATGGGGCTTTGAAATATAGTCCACCCTCACGATCCTCTCCAGAGAACCAGGCCCCTATCAGCCTTGATGAGGAGACCGTAGAACCAGCCTCACCTGACTCACGGCCCAATAGCGCAGGCCACACTCCTTACTGTTTGTCCCCAGATGACGTTTGGTGCAACAGATCTGCTCTTAGCCGGCTGCAAGCCCAGATGAGTAACCAAGATTCTGCCGATGTTAACCAGCCAAATGGGTCTTCCAGACAAAGTGAGGGGCAGCTATGCCAGCCTAAAAGCACTCCAGAGAACCCCACACATCCCAGAGAGAAGCATCTAAGTTTCCTTTCTTTGGGTGCACTTAAAGAGGGATCTTCAGACCCTTCTCCCTCTGTTGCCACCACTACTACACACTCAATGCCAGCAGAGGTGAGCTCACCCCAGTCCACAGAAGTAGACGAATCATTGTCCATGTCCTTCGAGCAGGGACCGACCACTGGGAGCCAGAGAGAAGGAGATGACAGTGTTTATCACTCCCACTCCAACGGCAGCCATTTTGTAGGAATGTCTTTACAAGTGAAGAAGCCTCTCAGATCTTTAGGTCAGGGTTCAGAGACAACACGACCTTTGGCTCCTAGTACACTTCATTTTGAGGCTTCGGGTCACGATGTGGACCTGTGTCTGGTTTCTCCTTGTGAGTTTAAACATTTCAAACAGCCCGACTCCAGCTCAGGCACCAGCGACACCTCTAGAGGAGCCTTTACTCCTCATCATCACGGCAACAACAATAACAACCCCAAGGACACGTCACCGAGTGACTCAAATGCCCCCGTCTGCACTGAGGACTGCCCATCCACCACCGCTGATGGAGCTCTGGACTCGGATGAGGATGAGTCATGTAGTGAGCCTTCTAATTCTCCACACAACCTCCTCACCAATCAGGCTCTGCCCCCAGACCCTCTTCCAGCACCTCTCAGGGACAGTCCGCCCCTGCCTCCACATCCTGACGCCTCCATGCCAGTTCCCCAATTTGACTCAGATGTTCATGGAAAGAGAGCAAAAGCCATGGGCATGCGAGGAAAAAAAATGGCTGGGGTGAGTGCCCGTGCCTGTGTTAAGATCATGCATGAGCTCAAGTAGGATTCAGTTAGGTGATAAATGATTTTATTGTGGCTTCAGATGGTTTGGTTGTATTTCTAGGCCAAGGCAGGCTTGCTGAAAGAGGTCCATGTAAACACTGAATTTGTCCAGGAGACTGATAGAGTAAAGGGTGCAGAGCATTTTGAGAAAAAACTTTTTATACAGAAAGTGTGACAGATTAATCCTGCTTAAGACAGTCAGGAACTAGACAGCTCTCTGACTGAAGTGTAATTCAGCCTGTGTGGCTGTGAAAGCATTAGGCTTTCATTTAAGAAGAGTAAAAGCATTACATTACATTACAAAATATCTGATATTTTGACACAATACAGGGAGTATTTTCTGTTACTTCACAAAAGCCATCTGTGTGCACAGAATTGACCTTTTGACTCAGATTATTTTTTATCTCAAAGTGTAACCTTATTAAATCCCAGAGGCAGACATTCTCCAACTTATTATTTTAAAGATTTGGACCATAAAATTGTCTTAATCCTAATCTATCTAAACAAAATCTACGATTGGACTTTGTATTCAATTTTGTTTTATTTTTTGTGACAAGGTTATTGAGGGCCCCCCAAAATCAGCCTCAGGGAAAAGCAGGACAGGGAGTCAAAGTGGAGTCACAAAGGGAGGCGTCTCTTCTCCTCGTACACCTTCCTCCAGCACTCGCTCAGCACCAGCAAAATCTTCATCCAGTCCAGGTACGAGCTGTGAAATGTGATTTCCCACAATCCTTCTCTTGCCCCGAGTTATTTAAGGGCAACTTTAACAACTGTTGTGTCTCAGTATGAGCAGTGTTAGGCTGTAAGTTCCCCTCTCCCTTTGGCCACAGGTTCTAAGGTTACCTCTGTTGGTGAAGTCAGTGTGTATGTGGACCTGGCCTATACCCCTTCTGGAGCCTCCTCCCCCACAGTGAATGTGGACTTCTTCAGGTGTGTTCGCTCTTCTTGCTACATCATCAGTGGTGACAGTCCGGAGCGGGAGGAGCTAATGAGGCAAACCCTGGATGCTCTTCTGGATGGAAAGATATCATGGCCAGACTCTGTGCAGGTAGAAACATTATATTGCAGATCATTATCCCCGTGCCCCCCCCCCCCCCCCAAAAAAAAGCTTCTATTTTTCTGGTGAGAAAATGTAAAATGCAAGTTAAACTTGGCCCACATCGCGACAACTTTTACAACAGCAGATTTTTTTAATAACTACATGGCTGCATCCACATACAGCAAACCAATCAGTTGATGCGAACAGGGAGATTATTTCTAAATAAATTGGCCCATCGCTGGATCCCAAACCACAAGCTGTACATCCGTCCAGATGCTGAAATCATCAGCTATCAGCAAATAACTTAAAGTGTTTTTTTCTGTTTCTCCAGGTGACAGTGATCCCTACCTTCGAGTCAGCGTCGATGCAGGAGTGGTACCAGCAGACTTTGGACAAACAGCGGGAGCTGGGAATCACCGTCCTGGGATCTAACAGCACCGTTGCCATGCAGGATGAGACTTTCCCTGCCTGCAAAATAGAATTCTGAGGCAAACTAGGATATGCAGCCAGGAGGAAGGAAGGTGAATGTGAGCTAAATCGAGCTGTGAAGTGAGACAGAAAGTGCGAGGACTGATGAAGTGACAGAATAGGGTGTTGGGCGAAGCAGAGATTATGGGGGAAAGTGCAACTCTTTCTGCACGTACATGACTGAGTAGATAACGATATGAGGCTTGTCACCTCACCCCTCCTGGTATAACACATCTTTTCGGGTGTCTTTTGCACCGAAGGGCCCTTACTTCTCTTCCCTTTGGGGGAGTACTGCATGACTTCATTGACCCATGACCCTGTGCAAAACAGGAGAGGAGATCATACTGGCTGCAAGAGAAGCATGTCAGCCTGCATAAATGTAGATTTACATAAAAGCTGATGCTATAGATGACTGAAAATAGTGTACATGGGGTTAATGGCACTTTGTGTAGGCTTGCACTGAAGCGTGATCGTAGTTTGTGCTATGTACTTGGGCCCGTTTTGCTGCTTTTAACAATAACAGCTTTCAACAACA
The DNA here is from genome assembly GCA_034780415.1 of Cichlasoma orientale. Classification (NCBI taxonomy): domain Eukaryota; kingdom Metazoa; phylum Chordata; class Actinopteri; order Cichliformes; family Cichlidae; genus Cichlasoma; species Cichlasoma orientale. The sequence goes on along the minus strand of JAVDPK010001244.1, from coordinate 128,541 downwards.
TTTATCCATATTACACGCATCTGGTGAAAGTGTCCAACTGTTTATTTATGAAAAGCACTGCATTTGTTTAATTTTCTAATTTAGACTTATTTGAACATTTATTTTTTACTAAGAGTCCCTCATATTCATATTAAGGGGTAAAGTGTTTTGTTCTGAGCACTGTAAGTAGATGTGATGTGTGCTGTGCTTGTGTTTTAATTGCTTTAAAAAAGTATTATGCCACTGTGGCTGCAGTGTCAACCATAAGATTCATGCTGAGCAAACAGTCTCTCTGAAATACTGAAAATGATAATTACTGACTCTGAGATTACTGACAGTGACTGTGCAAACTGCAAATCTGCCAGAAGGGATTAGAGTACCGGATTAAATCTAATAGCATTACAGCAATCGTGGTATTAATAATATTCCTGCAATTGTAATTAATTTCAAGTGCTCATGATCATGCATATGAGGCTCAGACGTGTTGTTTTTTTGATTCTGGATATGATCACACAGTATGTTGTAGAAAGGTGAAGTCATGGTTTATAGTTGCAGTCACAGGTGGTGGAGGCTTGCCAAAGTGTAAATAAGAATACATTAACAGATTGTATTTATGTAGTGAAGACATCCTGAAACTAGAGCTGAAAGTCACCAAAAAACCCACTGCTGAACAATGTTAATTAAATAGACTACAGTACAAAGGACACTTTGTTTAATATATTCATAATTTCATTTATGCATTTAAAAAATCTCTCTTTGTTAAGAAACTAGAACGAAAAATAGTAAAAATAGTAAATAGTAATAGAAATTAGATTATAAAATCTGCTAAATCTGCTACACACAAGTATACAATTTACCACTTTTGAAGAGTAAGTTTTCTTTATTAATTGGATGACTAAATATTTAAATGTCACCTCAAGGAAATTATTCTGTGGGAGAAAAAAAAAGCTTAAATTTAACTTAAACTAATTAAGTCAATTGCACAAATATTACAAAAGGCCAAAGAAACTGCAAGGGAAGTACAGGCACATGAAAATGCTTTTGAAAGTGCTTTCAGTGCAATTTCGCAAGAATAACTGGTGATTTTTATTGCATCTGCCCATCAGAAGAATTGGTGCAGTCACAGTCACAGGTCCTTGTTGTGTTTCAGCCCAGTCTAGACATCAATAAATAGACATCACACGGAGGAATGTGTAAGAATCATGACTTAAACCACAATACTCAGTACATGTCACATGAATGTGCATGTGGAATGCAGAGTTTGATTAATACCAAAGCGTAAGATCACAAAGACAAAACCGCCCGTTTTCTCCTGCGACTTTTTCCAGATACATGAAAAGGAATAATCATGTAAAGACACCATGAAAACAACTCATGAGTTCTTATTATACTTAAGAAAAAATAATTTATTTTGAGCAATTATATATTTTTTGCATCACTCATCCCAATAATGTTACAATGATGTCCAACTTGAATTTATAACTGCCTTTTTTCTGCAAAATGGCGCCAGTGTGAATTATTTACGGAGACTAGAGGTTTCAACTAATGACTACTTGAACCCCACAGTATCCAAGTGAATTGTAATTGTGTACGTGTCTTGCATGTATAAATTATGTACTGTATGTTGTGCCATTCATGATATTCATGAAGAAAGCGAGCAAAGCACTGTGGGAGACTGTGGGCAGAGCAGGGTGTTTGAATGAGCGATGGAAAAGTGTCACTTTGTAATTGTCTGTAAGTACATACAGTAACAATGTCAAAATGTGTGGGTTGTAGGGCACGGAGTAATGTATGAATAAAGAATGTGCATCACCATTCAAAAGCCTGCTGAGAGTTGTGGAAATGCTGATTCTTAAGTAGGAAAGCCCTGTGGATGTTGAATCGTATTGTTATAATTTTGCAACATAATAGAACAAATTACTCGCTTTTATTTATTGTTGCTATATTTCCTTGTTTTTTTGTTTTTTTTTTACACTATCCCTAGTCTTTCCTCTAGGATTTGCAAGTCAAGAAAATCTGGTTTGTTTTTGCTCCTCTGACAAACTGGAACTGGATTTTGGGGATGTGTGACCAATTGAATATTAGCTCTGCAAATATTTAGTCATTTTACAACCACTGATTAAAATAGACCTTTTCTGAAATAATTTAAAAGCAGAGGGGCATGCTGGGAAATATATCACTTCTACTTCCTGATCTTGCTCCCTATCACTTGTGGAAAATGTACGTGAACCTGTTAACATCAAATATGTAACAATTTCGGTGTTTTATAGAGTAGTTCATAGAGTCTTGCTTGCTAAATTATGTTTAGCAAGCAAAGCAAAAAAGTTGTGCTCAAAAGAGGAAGTAGAGGAGAGAGCAGGATGAGTGTACTGCTAGGACGTTGGATTTGAGCGGTGCTGGCAATGACTTTGCTGAGAGCAAGGCCCGAAAGATGAAGCTCTGATGGGTGAGTTATGTTTCTGTAAAGGACTGTAACATTGTTACCACCTATATATTGAAAATATGCACTCATACTGTAATTTGTGTGTCATCTGTGTGTCGGACTATTGTAATTCATTACCATCAGGCTGTCCTAAAAGCTGCCTGAAAAGCCTTCAGCTGATCCAAAATGCTGCAGCTAGAGTACTGACAGGGACTCGAAAGAGAGAGCATATTTCTCCCATATTGACTTCTCTTCATTGGCTCCCTGTTAAATGCAGAATTGAATTTAAAATTCTTCTCACGTACAAGGTCTTGAATAATCAGGCCCCGTCTTATCTTAAAGACCTCATAGTACCATATTACCCCAATAGAGCACTTCACTCTCAGACTGCTGGCTCTCTTGTGATTCCTAGGATAATTAAAAATAAAATGGGAGGCAGCTTTCAAGCCCCTCTTCTGTGGAACCAGCTTCCAGTTTGGATTCAGGAGACAGACACCCTCTCTATTTTTAAGATTAAGCTTAAAACTTTCTTTTTTGATCAAGCTTATAGTTAGGGCTGGATCAGGTGACCCTGAAACATCCCTTTATTTATTAATCTCTGGCTCTCTTCCACATTGTGTCTTTTGTCCTCTCTCTCTCCCCGCAGTCTCAACTGGTCGTGGCAGATGACTGCCCCCTCCCTTCTGCCGGTGGTTTCGTCCTGTTAAAAGGGAGTTTTTCCTTCCCACTCTCGCCAAGTGTTTTGGCAAACAGTAGATGGATCAGCCGAAGTGCCAGATGCATCTCTCAGGTCCTGTGTCAGGTCTTCGCCTCTTTTTTTTCTTGTTTCTTAAGGACATGACTTTCAGATGCTGTTCATCTGCTGTAAATAGTTTTTTAGACCTGCCACTTCTTCTTTTGTCCTCCACTTGTACAGTTTCCTCACTTTTTTAAGAACACACTACACACCAAGATAGATATGCCAAGTTTTCAGCCAGTTGCTTTAGCTCTTTGGGAATCACCTTGCTGGTGCAAAATAAACTATTTCATGCCTCTCAAACTGTTATCTTTGGCATTTTTCATAGATTCAGCAAAAGAAATGGGAACAAATGAGGTGTTTTGTGACAGGCCAGTAGTAATAAAGTGCATGAAGATGCCATTTAAAACTGGTGCTGTCACAATCCTGGGTCTTTAACCCTGCATTTTGAGTTTGACATTTTAGTTTTGTTTATGTTTTCTGCTTAGTTTGTTGCTTGTTCTTGTCATTTAGAAGTTTGCAATCTAGCTTTATTTCCTCTTTGTTTTCCATGATTTTTTCTCAGCTTAGGATGTGCTTTCTTTCATAATGTCATAATTGTTCTGTCCTCCTGTGTTCCCCGTGTCTGTTAAGTCTGTGATGCTAGATGTTCCCATGTTTAGTTACATCCTGTTTAATTTTGATAGTCTCAACTCGTGTGCGCAGTGCGCAGTGCGCAGTGCGCAGTGCTCAGTTTTACTTCCTTTGTCTCATCTGATGTAATTTCTGTTGTGTTCTGCTGGTGTTTCCCGTCCCCTGATTATCTGTCCTATATTTAAAACCTCAGCCTGCTTGTGTTCTCTGTTGTGTCATACTGACGGTTTGATTGCCTGCGTGATTTCCCCTCATGTATCTTTTTGGACTTTGTTTTTAGCTGCCACTTGGACTCCTGTTCTGTTCTCTGAGACTGCATTTGGCTCCAGCAAATCAACACCCTCTACACATGACAGGTGCTTTGCTAAGCTGTCTGTTATGTGTAGACACAAGGCTGGTTCATCCCCTGAGTTAGGTGCTTTTTTTTTAATGTTTGAATGATTCATAGGTCAATGTTCAACAGCTTTAACAAACACAGAGCATTGCTCTGAAAATGGTCAGGTACAAACCGTGGTCTGAAAATGAATGAAAAAGCAGCCAATGTCCAAAGAAAAACAAAAGCACTTTAAAAATGACAAAGTCTGGCTCCTTGGAAGCGAAATAAAGAAATGAGCGGTGGTTCAAGACCTTTGCGCAGTGATGTATATTAAACTGCAAAACTCAGGATCCCAGAAGAATCATCTTTTATTTAAGTTTTATTGGCTGCAGTCATTTTTATTATCTTTACACTGTAACCAAGCTTAACAGGGATAAAGAGATAGAGTTTATTTGCAGTTTCATTTGTGTTTGAAGCTCCACTCACTCACTGGACTGAGCACACATTAAACCACAGCGGCCTGACACAAACTTTATTTTTTCTTGCATCCATTTCTCTTCTGGAGGTGAGTTTGGTTTCATGACATCTAACTGCACCCACTATGTTCAGATGCAGCAACACCTCTGTGTAATTTTATCACTTTATCGACTAATGGTTTATTGAAGGTGGTTTTGTGGCTGTTGAGGCTTTATTTTTGGTTTCTCTTTGAGAAAAAGTTTCCTACTGTTTGTTTTAAAACTTTCACCATCCTTTTTAGAACTGAACATATAACAGTAGTAGTTGCAAATGAGCACGTTTTTTACTAATTGAAAAAATGTAAAACTGGTAAAAATGAAACCAAAAGATGTTCTAGTGATTTAAAAAATCCTTCATTCTAAAAGGCTTACTTTGAAGAAATCCAAATCTTATCTTTATTAAATAAGTCTGCATGTTAATGTTTTATTAATGTGTGCTAATTTTATTAACTCTAATCACGTTTTGTGTCATTGACTCTGAAAAATTCAAATTGAGAAATGTTTTTTTCAACAGATTCTTATATCATATAAATGGTCACATGTGATTACTTAAGTGATTATGCACCTGTGGTTTTCTGAGATTACTTATTAAATCTGATCTCTCAACATCAGCAGGTCAGTTTTTGTCATGGCAACAGTTACATCCAGCTTGTCTAAAGATCAGGAGAAGGAGCTTCTCTCTCTCTTCGGCCATGCCAAACTCCATCTCCTCTACAAAGCCAGCATCCATGGCTTCACTGCTGGTGCCTTCCACAGCCACTGTGACAAACAGGGCCCCACCGTTATCGTGGCCTACAATGCTGCTGAGTTCACCTATGGTGCTTACACCTCCAAGGATTACACCCAGGGGGGAGGCAATGTCAGTGATGACAAGGCTTTTCTCTACAGCATCAGTCCTAAGACAAACAAACCAATGAGGGTGGCAGGTATAGGTGGCCAGTGTGCTTTCACTGATGGAGGCACCGGCCCGAATTATGGTGCTCTGGTGTTCTTGCATGATGACAAACCTGTAGTACAGTCCAATCCAGGCACGGGCTTCGTCTTTGAGGCTTCAGAGATGCATGGAAATGACTTGGCACTGACAGAGTTTGAGGTGTATCGAGTTGAAGGTGTGTGACAATAATCCCTGTATTATATATA
>JAVDPK010001244.1:99791-112996 GCA_034780415.1 Cichlasoma orientale | reverse complement strand
TCTTCATATTTCAGTTTTTACAATCAAGTTTGGTTTGTCAGACAGGAGGAGCGCTGTGGAGGAGCGCTGTGGAGGAGACGAGGAAAGAGGGATAGAGAAAGGGGACGGCCAGCTCCTACTGATCCAGTCCGTGACCAGGTTGAGGTCGCGTCAGAGCAAGCTCTTACGCTGGGGAGACTGAAACCTTTAGACTAGTGAAGGCAGGTAATCGGATTAATAGCCATAATTGCAAAGCATTAAAACAAGATGTAAACCCCTTGTGTAGAGAGGTGCATCCATTTTTTCAGACTACCCACCACTCTTGTTTTCCTTTTCACCCTAAAAATACTGGCAATTGAAATACTCAAATATGAGCAGAGAGGGTGGGAAGAGGGCACCTTCATTTTTACTTTCTAAGTCTGGGTTAACTCCTCCGACCTTGCAGTCTTTACAGACTGATTCTCTGATGCGACCATTCTGTGGCCTCGCCCTCTCTTGGGGTAAAGCACAGGGAGGCTTGATGTACAGTAGATCTGGTTAGGTATTACCCCTGGCTTACAACCAGATATCCTGTTATTTCATTAATGCAAGCAGGAAAAGAAACCTGATTTGCCAGGGGCAACACCTATGTGAAAACAAAACAATCTAAAAAAAAAAGTACAGTATTGTCCTATCTGTTAAGTAATGCTTCAACAAAATATCTAAACATACATTGATTTCACAAACAAGTATTTCTTAAGAAAAAATGCAGTAAACGTCTGCGGTTAATAGCTTGAGTTCTGTGTAGAGCCGTTTACTGCTTCCTCTCATAGGTGCAGATCTGGGGTCAGCTTAGACATCAGTCAACAGCGGCTATCATGAGCTGCAGTGGAATCAGTGACAGCAGATCGGCATCTAGAGAGGAATTTTTGTACAGGTTGGCACAGCTGGAGGCTTGGCCAAAGGCTGCAGGCAGCCATTGTGAGGCCACAGGCAGAGAAGGTCTGTTGATACAGGTTTGGGTGGGAACATGCTATGGTCTGGTAAAGGCAAAGGCTTTAGCCACTTGCTCCAAAATGACCCAAGAATGAAGCTCTCACACTTTTTTTTAAAACTCCCACAGAAAAAGAAGCATTTATTGAACTTTAAATGGGACACAAGGTCCAGTTTGGCACGATTGGACTAGCGCCTACCACTCATTCCTTTTTCGCACATGCATCCTCCCACTGCCTGCCTATGGCACAGCTGCCCATCGTCGAACCAACACCTCATTTCATGATAACAGAAAAAAATATTGATATCCTACTGACCATTAATGTCCAAATCCCTTTTCAAGTTTAGCTGACAGTTGTAGTTAATTCACCAGCATATGTGAATATCACCAAAGCACCTTGGATCATACTCAGTGATATACTGATTTCAGCCACTGTGAGCACAAGATACCCGCCCCCTAGCTGTTGCTCTGGGGTATGGCGCTTTCCCCCGAGTGGCTATTCTGGGAACGTATGTGTTTCTCTTTGTGTGTGGATGCTGGCTGCTCCAAGTTGTGTCTGGGTAAATGTGGGGATCTATTTAAATGGCAAAAGTGTACGTTTATGTGTTAGTGTGTGCATGTATGTGCAAGAGTGTGTATGAGTGTGTATGTTTGTGAGCGAGAGGGGTAGGAAAAGCAGGGCGCAGCTATAGAATGATGCAAGGTTTCTTGTCCTTGAAAGGGTTTTCAGAGGTGGGAACACCAACCAGCAGAGGGTCGCTACGAGCGTGCTGCTCACAGTAGCTCATCAGGTCTGCTGCTGCTTTAGACACCTGACAGGACAGAGGGGAGAGGAAGAGAAAGGGAAGAGGGGGATGAGGAAAGGCAAAAGGGGGCGAGATAAGATAAATTTAAAAGGGAGAGTATTTGGAGAGAAATTGGAGATGTAGGAGAAATAATAAAGTTGTAAGGGTAAACAAGTGAGAAACAACAAACGAAGAAGACGAAGAAGGAGTGGAAGGGGAGAACAGTCAAACGTGTATGAATAATTATGCGCACACATTTACTAGCATAGCAGAAAACTGTTGTTTTACCTTAATGCGCTCAATCCCTGCCTCAATCCTCAGCTGTTCCACCAGTTTCCTGGCCTGGGCGATATTATTAGTGGTAGACATACTGATCCATCAGAATACACCGACACAGGAGAAAACTGAAGGAGTGAGAGGGAACGAACAAGAAATGTTTTGTTTAGCTCACTAGATTTGTCAGAGACCGAGAAACATTCATCTCATGTATATAATAGAGCTAAGTACTAGATAATTTTCTGATTATTCCCTTAAACATCATTATAAAACCAAAACCAGCTTGCAAAGGATCAAAACTCAACAAAGCGCAGTTAAGAGTGAACAGTTACACCCAGTGTAAAAATGTTTAGTTATTAAAAAAAAACGATGACTTACATCCACTTTTTAGTGTTATGGGTCATAAATTTAACATCGCCCACTTAATTAAGGGGACCGTGTATAAGCTCAGCTACAGAGCTATAGCACCACTGTGAGGCGACTACATAGTGGTGCAGCACAAATTATGAGTGAAATATGGCAGCATTTTAGTTTATAATATGGTCATTGAAGATGACGGTGTAGAAACAATGCATCCAAAAAGGAGTTTGATATTTAAAAAAACAAACCAAATAAAAAGAGCCAATATTGGCTCAAGGTTTGATATTATGTTCTGAATGTCCTTTACATAACATCAAAAAACAGATGGGTAAACAGGAATACTTTAAGTTACAGTAATGGACCTCACTGAGCTCTTTGGGATTGGGAATCGTGTGATCCAGACCTACAAATCAACCCTCACTCAACATTTTCCCCGCCTCCAGGACTTGTGAGTCCACTGGGCTAATTAAAAAACAAGGGGGTCCGCACACCAAAACAGCTCCTTAAGACTTTTTTTTTAATTTTAATCCATATAGACAATGTGTGACGTTTCGGGCCAGAACGCCCTTCTTCTGGCCCAAAACGTCACACATTGTCTATGTGGATAATGTGTGGAGGTGTGGACCCCCTTGTTTTTGGATTAATTGTCTTCGGATCCAGCGCCCTGTTTATCTTTTGGATGTGCGTGTTTTTCTGGTAATCTCCACTGGGGTAATTCCCAATAAAGTTAAAGTTTAGTTTGAGCAGCCTGGGAATGTGGAATGTGGTGCAGTGACCACAACAAACAGACTATTACCTGACTGATGGTGTGCAGACAGGACTCCCTCTGAACACTAATATGAATGGATGGAGGCGGTCTGGGCAGCGCAGGAACGGCAGTCACAGTGACAGAGCTGGACAGCAGCTGAGCTTACATTGGCTTGTCTCTGTGTAAAAGACGAACGGGGAAACAAGTGAGCTGCCTGCTGACAAAGCGAGGTTATAAACAGGCACATTTATATTTATACACATTTCAAAATGTTAGCTTCTGTTTCGTACATAGCAATTTAAATATTACTTCTGCCTATCTATATATCCATATTTACTGTTTTGATAATGAGTTAGTATTATAATAATAATAAAGGTGACTGTAAACATGAAAACCACATTCAAAAATATTACAATACAACTGCTTATTTCAAACTGAAAAAAATACAGTTTACTTTGGAGAGGGGGTAATTAAAATGTATATTTCAGTTATTATAAAAATCTGCTTTTTAGATCATAGATGGAGTTTTCTTTCTTGCCAAACTATTATATCCATCATCACAAGCTCATTTTCCTTCACAAAGCACCTGTAAGACCACTTCACTGATCAGGTTGTGGGACATTCCATCATATGGGGGGATTTTTGAGTACTGTGGGCCCAGAACTCATTTTAAATCCCTAAAAAACTTCAGTTTAGCACAGCATGGAAGTTCTTTCAGTACATATGAACAACACACACCTCACATACATCACAGTGGGCATGTTACCCCCCCAGGTCTCTCACTCTGTGTCTCTGTCTGTCGCCCTCTCTCTCAGGAGGAGAGTCCTACGTTAATTACTCCTACTGTGGTGTCGCTCAGAGATTCCTTTCTGTAATTAGAGCTTCTGTGTGTGTATGTGTGTGTGTGAGTGTGTGTGTGAGAGAGAGAGAGAGAGAGAGAGAGAGAGAGAGAGAGAAAGAAAGAGTGAATGAGGATACCACCTGAAAAAAATTCTCATTCTGTCTTTGCCTACACGTTAGTATTAATAGATTTAAGACAAAATTTACATACAATCCTCTGTCCTAATCCTAGTTTCTAATCCTAATCTTGATCTTGAACCCAAAACCTAATTTAGGAGCAAAATGGATTCATTCTTAAATTGTCTTTATTGTTTTCGACACTCAAAGGACCTAAGACTTGCATTCATTTAGATTAATTCCTAGAACAGTAGTATGCATATTCATAGCAATTGCCAGAGGGCAGCAAATAGAAATGCATACTGTTTGTGGCAAATTGTGGCACATGGCTCTCCCTAAACGAACTGCTTGTAAAATTAGAAATGCATGCAGCACTACTGATCAGTCATTGTGGCCCTGGTGTTACTCGATACAAGATTGAATTCATCTTTCTTTTCTTTGACGGGGCATCATTCAACCCTAAGCGCCCAATTCTGATCCCAACAGTAAAATGTAATGTGGACACACGATCGTCTGTCTACCAATTGGTGGTGAGACCGCTGGTTGTGTGAATAAATGTCCCTCAGATGCGTCTATTACAAGTGCAAATACACAGAGACAAACACCTGCTCCATCACAACACATTCTACGCTTCTCATTATCTGTCAGGTTTTAATGAATGTCCCTAAATCATCCGACCTGCAGCATCACCGAAAGCCAAGAGCAGAGTATATGCATATGGATATACCGCAACAAAAACTCAACACTAAAAGCTTATTTTAGTGATTGCTTACATGCTGTTGTCTGCTTTCGATTTTGTTGTCTTGTAGCACAAATACGCTAATATTAAAGGAGATGGCAACACTTGTATCTTCTTTGTTTATAAGCTGCCGTACTTTTGAAGGAAACATAAAGGGACACTTTTTTTCCTATTCTCTCAAATAAATAAGCCACAGTGGTTTCAACTCGCAGTGGCACTGCATACAAATAAGTACCAACTATACCTTAATCACAAATCACGTTATAGACACTGTTAACCCAGTGCTTTAATTTCCTCAGCCTGTTGATTTTTCAAACTTTCTGCTATGGAGCATACCGTGCCGAAAAAAAGAGAAGCCTTTAAAAACAGTACACGGAATTCTGCTCCACCGCAGGCACATTTCTTCTCTCCTGCCCGAAACTGCAAACATTTCTTCTTCACAGAAGCAAAACATATAGACTAAGTTTATCATTTGGTTTGGCCTGGACCACAAACATCCCCAGAGCTGGACAGGCCTCAGCCAGCCAGCCAGCGAGCACACAGAGGCTCTCAAGACGCGCAAAACTGCATCAATCTTTATTGATCCTGGCAGCTCCTGAGCGCTGATCGGGCCTACAGTACGAAGACATGTCCTCTGCTATAGGGCCTGCTTGCTGCTCCACCGTATGAAAACACAATGCGGGCATTTTGATGGATAGAACAGCATGTCCTCTCTCCCGTGGCTATCCACGCACCGCACACATACACATATACACTCACACACACGCCAACATACAGACGAATACGCACAGGCGCGCAAACACAGTGCACATATCAAAGCTAGATATATTTTCCCCAGTGAAGACCAGACTAGACCTTTCCGGGTCTGCAAATAGGCCCTGACTGTTAGCCGTGGGAGCAGGGTGGTGACATGTTTTGAAGGAGGCAGGCTCCGGCAAATATAAACCCATCCAGCGACAATGAGCACAAGACCGGAGCGCGTGCCGTTATATTCCGCTATTATGCAGATTGATGGGTATACGGCCTACTTCGCCATATAAGATCCAGTTACTGTGGCTCGTGCGTCCTCAGAGTCCAGCCGAGCTGAAGGAAATCTTCCACTGACCCCTTCCCCGGTCCTCCCCACCCTCTCTGCCGGCAAAGGGCTGGGGAAATCCGGATTCGTGACACTGATGAACCCCCTTTCGCTGCAGCCGCCCTCGGTTGCGAGAATGCGGGGCTGCAGCAGCACACAGAGGCGCTACAAATATTATGCACGGGGAGAAAAATAGCCAAATATCTCCAAACTCACCTCCGAATGTGCTGTATTGGTGATTTAAAGGGCCAGATCCGCTGGTTTCTCACCCTCTCTGCGCGTTCACTCCCCGTCTTCACCGAGCCAAACGCCTCCCCCTCCGTTACCAGTGCCTGTCCACTCCTCTACCCCCCACCACCCGCTCCCCCTCTCGTTCTCCCTCCCTCGAAGCGGTCGGGTGACAGCAGATTTAACCAGGGGCTCCCAAACTAACATTTACAAAGATATGCAGCTATATATCCAGCGAAGGTATCCGCCTAACAATAGAATTTTAAATTAAAAACTACATTTCCCAGATACATGTTCAAAAAGGAATCAATAATGCAAGTCTTGTATTTCGACGGGGACTCCTGGTGGCTCCTGTATCATTGAGAGTGTGAAAATATCGGTGAAGTGTAGATTTGGCACTTGTAAGAACGAAAGCTCCATTTAAACTGAGATATATTTCTGTACGTCCTCCCAGTGTGGAAAATTTGATTTACAATGACGACCGAAACCCAATTTGGGGGAACTTTAGGCCCAATGGTTGAATTCCTTCCAAATCTAATCTAATCTCTCTGATCTGTTATGTGCTGTAAATTGTACCCGGTGTTTGCGGATGCAGATAAATAATCAAATGCCACAAAATCAGATTTAATATTTTCACTCCGTAAATGAAATGAATAACACTTTTATACTTTTTATCCTTCTGTTTAAATCGCTATTTCCATGAATTTGTGTTTGCACAAATGGTAATAAACATTTTTCTTTGTGTAGGAAAATACTTTTAGTAATTTCAAATTTGTTAAATAAAGGTCGCAATGCACAATTTCTATATTAAAAACACGTTTGGACTAAAGCTAGTGCCCATATGAAGCATGTTGGCTTGTTCGTTTCCCACCATTATTCTCCCCTGACATTAGATAACAGATACCGGCATGCTCATCTGGGTTTGTGTACCCTACAATACAGTAAAACTGACTGGTGTCGGCATGTCTCCAGTCCGTTGTGTTGCCATGTGGTGGCGCCGTTGACCCATCTGCAGTTCCCACTTTCTCAAGAGCGGTGTGGGCCTCTCCTTCTATTCCTGGCAGGGCCCACAAACAAGCAACCTCCGTTTCCACCGAGCTGTAGTCCACTCCTCCACACAGATCTAAAAAGCGCTGCATCTGCTCCGTGATTGCTGACTGAATATAGACCGGTTGTACTGCGCTAAGGGGATAAAGGTCTGATGTGTAGGATATTATTTTTACACAAAAACGGCTGTTTTAGTCCATTTAAACCCTGGTGATGCCGATGGAGATGGAAATTTTGATCTATTCAGCCATAAAATACTGCTGCTGAGATGCGCATATGCATCTCGTGCATCCATTCTCAGTGGCTGTATAGAAACCTTTTCCGTGCAGATTCTTATAAACACAGGAGAGCTATTTATATCTCACACAGAGTACCGCATTGGCCTCGTTTCCACCGACCAGTGAAATTATGCTGATGCCTATACATTTCTCTTTCATTTGCTCACCTTTCATATCCCTCTTTCTCCCTTGGCTGGCTCTCTCTCCCCTCTTCATTTGTCTCTCTTCCATTTCAGACCCTGCGCTTACCTCCTTCCCTCTCCCTCTTGTATGTGTGAGGAGGCAGCATAGGTTACAGTGGATCAGAGCAGTGCTCTTTATTTTCTAAGAAATCAGCGGTGGAAGCCCATGAGTCACCACTTAAAAGATGTTCACAGCCTGACAGGTGGCATCCACCCACCCACACCTTTTTTTTTTGTCTTATGCCACGTGTACTCCTGCAGCCTAATCTTAGACCTAATGGAATACACAGACTTTCCCAGGGTGTCTCATGTGTCTCATTATATGTGTATGTGGACAAGATGACTGTCTAATTAAGACCCAGCAGAGGGGTTGCCACACTAGCCTGCATGGGGAATGACAGATTTATTTATTTTTTTAATCTACCCCAGGAGCTGGATGGGAGACCCTTCTGTCGCCGCATCACCGTCTCCACCACCAGGGTCACACCACACTGATGCGACAACCGCCGTCAACGTCACACTGTCTCCATAGCAACCGCGCCGGGCACAGCATCTCCGAGCAGATGTTGGAGGGTTAAGAGGAAAGGGAGAGTGAAAGGAAGAGTGGGGGCTTGTGAAACCAGCATCTCTGCGTGATGGATTTAGAGACTGTAAGAGTCTGCATGTCATGACAGCATGACAAGGGGTGAAAATTAAAAAAAGACAACACTCCTGAGTTAGGAAAATCGTTTTGCATATTTTATTATTATCACCATCTATATACATTCATATATGTTAGTCTTTTAGTGCAGTCAGCACAGTATAGTTACAGTTAAATTAAAAAAAAAGACGCCCCCCCCAAAAAAATAAGAGTGAGACAATATCAAAGGGATTCACTGACAAAAAAAAAGTGCTGAAAAGAAATAAACCACTTGCAAAGTCATGCCAGCCGTGGAGCTTTTACACGAATGTGAGCACAGCATGCTTGTTGTCTCTTGTCTCAATGTCTCTTTCAGTTTTTTCCTCTCTTATTTTGAAGGCTACTTTATTTGTGTTCTGTCAAGTTTTTACTTCCTGCCTTTGCTGTTTTCCCACCCGTTTGCTCTTCCCTAATTATGTTCACCTGTTCCTTGTTACCCTGCTGCGCCTCAGGTGTATTTGTAATAGTTCCTTGAGTTTAGGATTTCTTCTATTAACCTTTTGGATCAACAACCATTTCATATGGCCTTTGTTGGAATTTTGGTTGATTAATCCTGCTTCTTCATTTGTTGTTCATTGTCTAAGCTTGTTTTTGTATGGCTGCATTAGTACCTTGTGGCTGCAAATTCTACCTTTAAACTGAAAAACATAACACATTTAGCATAATTGAATGAAGGGCCTTTTAATTTGCACAAAGGCATTTCATTGTGAAATTCTGTGCAAAATTTTAACTTAATCCACCTCATAGTTGTAGAGACATTTCAATGAAATCCACAAATTTTACAATGATGGTCCAATTCAAGGAACAGTTTAAGTAGGTTTAGTAGTTTCACCATATGGGAGTCCATACAGAATATCATGTATGAAATTTACAAATATTTGCTGAGATATTTTGGATTGAATTGGTGGACTGTAATATTGCATGGACTAGCACATGTGACTCAAGCTTCAAACAAAAGTTTGAAAATAAAAGACAGGAAACACTCCTCAGTTCATATTTTTATTAGGAAAATCATTTTGCAGATTTGATTATTATTATCATCTATATATATATATTTATATATATTTATATGTTAGTTTCAGTTATTCAGAGGATGCATCAGCACAGTATATTTTAATAGGAAGACTATTGCTAGAATAAATAGCTATACATCATAATTAGTCAAATAAAAAAAGTCCCAACAAAAAAAGAGAGAAATAACCAAAGAAAATCATTTACAAAAACAATAAGAGCTTAACAGAAATAACCCATTTGCAAAACCAAAGCCATAAATGTTGCAGAGGAATTTATTTAAAAAATATGAAGATGATTCACAGTTTGTGTCCTTGGTTTCATGCTGGCTGGAACACCAATAGGGACCATGCAGGAATGAAGGACCAGAGCGACTGGATAGTACCAAACTACATTACCCACAAAGTCTAGGCGAAATGCACCGCCATACGCCCCCCCCCGTCTGCAAAAAACTGCTCATTAGGATCTGAGGCGATCAGACGAGATGCTCTTTCTTTGAGCTTCACACGGTCTGAGGCTCAGAAAATCAATTTAGAATTTTGTGATGAAAAGTAATCAAAATACCTGCAGTAAATTCTTTTAAATTAAAGAAGTGGATGGAATTACAAAAGCCATTCAGAATTTTAAATATTCACTGAATTATTCCACAATTTCATGGTTATATTACATCTTTCTACATCTAATCATATGATTATCCATTTTATAACTTGTCATTTATTCATCTTGAACATTTTTGTCTCTATAGAGTTACTCTTTTAAAGTCAGTTAGTGCTTTTCTTGCTACAGCACACTTAAAAGAATGGCCCAACGTAAAGCTTTCACGTGAAGAAAACTTTGACTGTCCTACTTCTGACCGGAAGTTTTGACTATTCAAAGAATGTGCAGGTGAGTGCACGCTCTCACCACAGCATCCTTTATCTGCACACTCTTCTCTGAAACCTTTGAACAATATTTACAGCTATCTACAATCAGATGTGAGGAGGGTTGGTTTGTTGTTGGTTCGGTACGTTCAAGTGCAAATGGCACACAAACACACAGAATGAGTATGAAAGCAGCTCAAAATTTCAGGGGCGGACAGGCGAAGTAATGCTGACAGGGATGACCGTACAACACCGGAGAACAGTCAGAGAGCGAACGATGTTGCGCTGACAAGGCCTGTGTGAATGCAATATGTGTGCATGTGTGTGTTTTTATGCAACCTAAGGCATGCAGTCTTTTTCTCTCAACTCCATGCCTGATTTATATACTAGTGTGTGTGCGTATAGGGGGTGTGTTATCCAGGATGACTCATGCAGAATGTGTAGGCACTCTCCACGGGAAAGCTGCAAACATCTGACAGACGCTTCATGAGATTGTACAACAACAACACAAGCATGCACACACACACTCGTGTAGGCCGGAGTGAATTAACATTAAAAAAAAAAGAAAAAAGGTGGCTGAATGTGCACGTACATGGATGCACTCACGGTTAGACACACACAGCAGCAGTGAATATGGTTCACTGATAAATGAGATGAGACACGCCATGGGAGGACGGGGGCAGAAGTGTCTGTCCTGATTCTTGCCAGTACTTAACTCACACAGTCAAGAAACTCAATTACTCACACACTCTACATGCACACCATCTTCTTTCAGAGGCTCCCACACGCAAGCGCTACTGACTCTTATACAGGCCACGGCTAGTGCAGCTGAACTTCATATATTCACTCTATGCCTATTAATAGCACAGCTCCCTTCCTCGCTCCAGCTTGCTGTCCATAGTTCTCTCTCACGCTGCCTCATTGCTGTTTTTCCTCGCCTGTTGTATCATATTCCATGCAGGGACATGAACAATGACAGTCTCCTGTTAACGTCAGCAGAACTACACTTTGCACAAACATGCGCACGCAATCTGGCATTTGCGTGAAGCAACCAGACGTGTCAAGCTGATATTTATGCAGCATGTGCGCCACTGCCGGTGGCTTTACCTCAGACCAGAAAGAACTAGGTCTGAAAAGCATTGTAGGTCATTTTCAGCTTTTTTTTTTTTTCTGTGTTTTTAGCTTGTCAGATGGCCACATCATGCAGGTTGTACTCCATCTCTATGGAGCAGGTTAAAAAACAAATTAAATAAAAGGACAAACTGATTCAAATATAACTTAAATCATATCTGTTTCACACATTTTGTTTTTGAAACATAATCATATTAAAAAAAAAGAAAGAAAAAGAAAACAAGAGAGTACAAGTAAGCATCCCTGGCATCTAACAAGTAAAGGGTATGTTTACAATGCAAATGTTTGAGTTTAACAGGACCTCACATTAGTGCAAAGTACAACACAGTAATAACAGATTCATTCAGCTTTCAAAACAAAAAATATTAACAACCTGGAATGGAACTTTTAGTTACATATTCACATTTTGCTAGTACTATCTAATTGGTAGAGCTGAAGAGCGGATGTGTCAAATACAATAGATCATGAGCATCGTTATTAAGCTGTATATTACAGTACATAGCAACACTGAACCTTCTACTGTAACAACATTTCCCAGAAAGACAGTGGGTACAGTATTTCTTTACATGGGTAACATCTTACTTGAAGCTCTCATAAACATTTTGCTGAACTTCTGTATGCTTATTTACATACAGTAACTACACATCTGAAATTATTTTATGGGGGGGTCTGCAAGCATGAATGATGAAGGTGGGACATTTTACATGGTGCTTATAAATGAGGCATTGCTGATTAATAAGCAAGTCTTCAAGTAAAATGTCACCCTAAAGTGCCCAGTTGTTGTTCCTGCTGCACACATAAAGACAGAGAAGGAGACAGACGAGAACAATTGCTGTGCTTTTCTTTCTTTCTTTCTTTCTTTCTTTCTTTTTTTTTTGAGAGAGATGAACACAGTTAAAAGGGGTTTTCATCTGTGTCTTTGGGTTTAACAGTACAGGAGCAGATAATCCTCCACACTAATTGTTGTTAAAACCGCCTGAGAGATGGAGAAAAGTAGACAAATAATCTCACCCCTCATCGGTATCCCACAACCTGTGATCTTGTGGCGCGGGGTGGGGGTGGGGGTTACATAACATTTACGCTCTTAACGTCCACAGCTAACCGGTCACATCACAATACCCTGTTGTTCAGCAGAACCACAACCTCATTGTGCCAAATACCAGACAAAGTAAAACGCTCAAGACAGAGAGCTACCTATGATCATGCTACCTATGCAATTGTTCCTCACTGTTCGGGACTGGTGAATAAATGTTGAGGATGGAAACTGCACAAAAATACAATAAAAGAACAAATGACAAAGTAGGATTAGATATGTTGTTAAAAAGTATTGTGCTTTTGGCTGCTTTGTATACACTGTGTACAATTTTAGAGGTCCTACATGAAAAAAGGGTGTGTATATGCACTTTGGACTCACAGCACAACAGATGTAATTATTAATACACACGTAGGCGGAAACATGGCAAACAAAAATTGTATGTGTGGTGATATAAAGTGCAATGTGAGGGCATTTAGGCTGAGTGAGCCCTGTTTTTCTTCATGTACTCAGTCAACGATGTTACTCAGATTGACTATCAGAGAGCTAAGTGTGTGTGTGTGTGTGTGTGTGTGTGTTTGTGTGTGTGTGTGTGTTTCATTTATTTTTTGCATGAATGCATTCATGTGCATGTTGTGTATGTACATTTCTGTGATCCATTCTGTTTCCTGATGCCTGGAGTTAGAGGGGATGAGTGTACGAGGATGCACCAGGGTGCATTGGATAATCTGCATGGAGCTTTTAAGATCCACCCTCCCCCTTTTCACCCTTGTGTGCTTTTTGTTAAAGGAGATGTGTGTGTGTGTGTGTGTGTGTGTGTGTGTGTGTGTGTGTGTGTGTGTGTGTGTGTGTGTGTGTGTGTGT
>JAVDPK010001244.1:82802-99691 GCA_034780415.1 Cichlasoma orientale | reverse complement strand
GTTGTGTGTGTGTGTGTGTGTGTGTGTGGGTGTGTGTGTTTTTGTGTGTGTGTGTGTTTTTGTGTGTTTTAAATGTAACTTTATAAGAGTATCACAAAGAAAACTAGAAAAAAAAAAGGCAAAAAGAGAAACTCTCACATGAAAAGTGCCAAAGCAAACTAACATTCTCAGAACCAAAAGTTCACTTTCATCTTACCAGCTTGACAATGATTATCCAAGTGTATTAACCTCGTAGGCAAGGCAGACTCATATTTCCGTTTCATACTTCGATGAGAGTCCAGCTTCCTTTCATTCAGAGTTATTCTACACTTGATGAGTCTTAAAAGGATTGTTGCGTCATATCAATGGCATGTGTGAAGACCCTGCCGCTGGATGTTTCTCCACATCAGATGAGGACTCATAGATGACCTTTTAGCAGAAGGATGTGGGGAATAAATGCAAATAAGTCTTTTTTTTTAACAACGCTGTTGAAAATTGAGCTTTGATGCATCAAACTGATGATCAGCATCACTCTATTTCTGTGATGATTATACTAGTTAGGGCTGAGGATGTGTAGACTGGATGGAATATATCTGAATATTCCATATTTATATACATCAAAGTCCTCAGGATGTGGCTGGGTCGTGTTTTTTGCTTCATGCTAGCAGTGTCTTTGAGTCCTGTGCATACTAGTATGACAGCCAGTCTCTTACAGCAGGGTCTGTACTAGATGAGTGAGCTTCAGAACTCTGTTACTTATACATTACATTTTTCTACAGTCGATATGATAGAAGTTATGAAAAAGATGAGGTGAGGTGTGGGCTGAGCAGGGAGGTGTAGAAGTGAGAGAAGATATTTAAGGTTTTGCACTGATCAGAAACCTTCTGTCTTTTTCGAGGACTTCTGCTGTCTGTGATCTTCAGTGTTCAATCCAAGTTCTTGATGAGCTCCCTGTCCAGGTTTTATGACACTTGGAGGATGCAAAAGTCCACACCCCTCCTGTATTCATCTGTCTTGCACACTTCTTGCCATCTCAGTCCCCCTCGTCTGTGTCTCCTTTTAGCAGAATGCACATGGATTTATGCTCCGGACTGAA
The DNA here is from genome assembly GCA_034780415.1 of Cichlasoma orientale. Taxonomy (NCBI): domain Eukaryota; kingdom Metazoa; phylum Chordata; class Actinopteri; order Cichliformes; family Cichlidae; genus Cichlasoma; species Cichlasoma orientale. Next base: position 98,616 of record JAVDPK010001244.1, on the reverse strand, counting down.
ACGTTTCCTGTATGTAAGCTGTGTTTGTGAATGCACCAGTCAAACAGAGAGGAGAGTGTCGTTGATGAGATCCCCACTGCCTTCAAAAAACGTGTTGCTCTGAATGATTCATTTGGTGTCTCTCCTCTTCCTTCTTTACCTCTCTGTATTTCATCTCCCTCTCTCTCCTCCACCTCTCTTTTCTTCCTCTCCTGGATTTTACATCACGCTACATTTGCCCTTCAGTCTCTCGGCACGGGATTGCTTCCCAGAGCGCTTGCCGTCAATGTTGAGGCTCATATTCCTCTTCTTGTCCAGGTTGAGGAGCTCCTGAAAGAGCTCGGTTACATTGTGGTTGGTCTTAGCTGATGTCTCCATGAAGGCGCACTTCCACTGGTTGGCCTGGGCCTCCCCGTCCTTGGTTTCCACCTCTCGTTGGGTCTCATCACTCTTATTTCCCACAAGCATGATGGGGATAGCCTCAACATTGCCTTTTATGGCTAGAACCTGCAAAGGAAAAGAAAAACACATTGATTTGTTACGTTCTGGGTAATGAACGCTCATTATAAAAATTACCAAAAATATTGAGTTGATAGGAATCTTCAATCCCATTTTAGCACCCAAAGAGAATGCATCATTAAAAATTAAAGAGCTTGTGGTTTAGTCACGTTCAGTGACAGATTGCTCTAAGAAACTAGTGCAACACAGATTACCCGAGACAGCATTATTATTTTTGCTCTTTACACTAAGTCCAATGTAGAAAAAAATCAGCAGGACGTTTCAACTCATCTGTGGGTAAAAAATAGCCATATACTTATAGACATTTTTATGTACATACACTCAAATTTATCCTTTACAGGCTCACTTAAAACCAGCCCAGCCATCGAAAAACACACAAACACTCCTCACCTGTTGGTAAATGGGTTTGAGCTCCTCCAGGGACTGTCTGCTTGTGATCGAGTAGACCAGGATGAAGGCGTGGCCTTTGGAGATGGAGAGGCGCTGCATGGCAGGAAACTGGTGACTGCCTGTTGTGTCTGTGATCTGGAGGGTGCACACGCTCTTGTCACAGCTGATCACCTGGCGATAGGTGTCCTCCACTGTGGGGATGTAAGTGTCCCTGAAGGTGCCTTTCACGAAGCGCAGAACCAGGGAGCTCTTCCCCACTCCCCCAGCACCAAACACCACCACGCGATAGTCGTTGCTCTGTTCTGGCATTCTGCCCCCTCAGGTTTAAGACAGTCTTACACCTATGACATTAACAAAGGGAGCGTGAGAAGATAAGATTATAACAGCAAATCCAGAGCATTTGCTTAATGAATGCAGTCAGAACAAGAGGAGTCAATGCTGGCAGAATTCAACCTCAGGCCAGTGGGTTTTAAAACACTCTATCTCTCGTGGTCTGACTATGAGCCAGAGTACAAATTAGAGAGGATGAGTTTGGTGAGGCTCCAAGTGTTTCACCTCACGCAGACATTTCCCTAATCAATACCCTTCGCAGAGTCGCAGTTTCTCAGTTTCAGCCCCCCCAAAACAATCCAGCATTTTCTCATTCATCAACAGACCCGCATCAAAACCTCAAAAAAACAGCTTTGAAAGTAACTACATCAAAACCTCTCTCACACGGAGGCGTGTCCAAACACTGCACATAGCTAACACCAATCACTGGTTCTCTTGTGCTTCCCTTTGATATTGTTCCAAACAGATGGAATCACAGCCAAAGTTGTGTTTGGGGGGTCTCACACAGAAATCTATTTGAGAAAGTAGATTGAATATTGGATTTGAATTCACCAGTTGGATAAAAACATCACGAACGGACGCTGATGTTACTCCAAATCTGCTTCACTCAACTGAAGACATATCAGTGTTACATTTGCAGCTTTGTTGCTGTAGGAATTTGTTAGGATCGGTTTAAGGTATCAAAATTCAAAAAGAGTCCAGATTTATTGTTTGCTTTACAAAATAACACCAGTTCTAGATTCTCCTCCCACAAACATGAGGCTCGAAACAAAGCGTATCATTGCAGATCTCATCACAGGTAGTCAACAAACTAAAAGTGCTAAACCCACACTCTGTGACAACATTATATATAGCAGGACATAAAAATAACACACAAATGAACACAAATAATTGAAAAAGCCCAATCTGTAGAAAGCAGCAGCTCTGAAAGACTCCACAATTAATCACTCTCAACATTACCTGCTGCAACTCATGCATATGCATCTTAATCTCCTTGCACGCAATCTGCTGCTATCTTTGCAAGTGCCTGTGTTGTCTGCACACGATTACGCATTGTATCTGTTGCATTATTTATCTGCTTTGGTGCTAAATGTGCTTTAATGTTCTGTAATAAGATATTCTATCAGCGGTGATCATGCTGCTCTCTAAAGCTGCAGCCATAATGAAAACCGTAAATCGACATCAATACCATATGGAAGAAGTGGATTTCTGTCATGCTTGCACTGCAGGAACCCACTATTGATGGCGGGGTGCCTGTAATTGCTTTGCCGGGTTCTAGATAACATCAGGCCAGGAGTTGAAAATAAATGGGGATTTGGGGAGTGCCTCTTGAGTTTTATAGTCAGTCTCTCAGCTGTAAGTATGGGTGACATATAAGACTGCTTTATGGCTTGCTGAGCACACAACCACAGTTTAATTTTCAGGTGAGCCTGTGGCTACTGTTTTACACTGGTCTGGAAGAAGCAGAGAATCTTGCTTAATGGCTCTCCGATGCTTTAGAAGGGTGATAAACTCGAAACTGCATTTTTTAGATAGAGGGGTGCATGATTGAAGCTTAATCTCTAGGAGCTTCAAGCCTATCGTATTTCACTTTGAGATCATGGCTGCGGCAATGAAAACAGGTCCAGTCAGGTTCATGTTAACCTTTACAACTCTCAGGTGCAACATCACTACAAGGCGCAGCTGTAAAATTGCTAGGAACAATAGTTGTCTACAGCGCCTTACTCTTAGCTTTAATGAGGCTGTCAGTGATGCAAAAAAAATTGCTATCTGGCTGCCAAAGCTGCACAGTGCTTTCTGCTTAATGTCAAACAGGAACAAACGCACACAAAGACACACACACAAGTTCGAATGATACCTTAACGTGGTTTAAAAAGCCGCTTTAGATGCGAATGCACTTTGACCTTTTTGGAGGTAATTCTGCGTCTAAAAGAGATTCGTTGTTTATTAGAGATAATTCTTGAGACAATGCTGTAGTCTTTGAAGTTGCTACAGTTAATATTTTTTCTACTAACAGTGGATCAAATGACTAAGTTTATGTAAAAGTTGTGACAAAGCCACATAGAATTATCACAAAACTTTGCAGTCCATCTCAGATCTGCAAAACATTTTAGCATCTTTCATCTACCTTTCAAATCGTTATGTAAAACTGGCATAACTGTTGCAGTGCACTCTCCCTTCCTGCTCAAACCAGTGTAATATATGGTGGCAGCAGGCACCAAATGGCAGCCAGACAATGTTCGCACCTAGCTAGTGAACACAGTGGAGCATTTAGCTCCTGAGGGAACCTGATATTTCCCTCTGGAGCTGGTAGAGACCAAAGCAAAAACAGAGCAAATATTTGACTTGCATTTGCTTTGTTTTGTTTCCATTTTGTTGTCCTGCCTCCAAGAGGCCACAAACAGAAATCATCCCAGAAACAAGCCAACGGTTTAATTCAAACACTTTATACGGCGGCTAAGCTGAAATGCATCAGAAATATCACTCAGCATTACACAGGTATTCATCGGTAAAGTGTGAAATAATAATTACAGCATACTTGGCCTGTAATTAGGCTAAAGTGGGAGTTCTTGTCCTATCTTTTATTTAATTTTCAGCAGTGTTGCAGTGCTCCTAAATCTCAGCAACAAGTATTGTGCTATAATTAGAGATAGAAATTATGATCACTGCTGCAAAAATAGGACCCAAGTTACTAGTTTCTGTTTATAAACCAGACCTAATTTTAATGAAACACTGCAGAAAACATGATCACAAAAGTATAAAATCCACACTCAGCCACATATCTGGGATCAAGCATGCAGACTGGTATGATTCTTTTGTTTTAAAGCTGGTATGTCAGTGCATCTGCAATGGAGCCAAAGACTTGTACGTGTGCTGATGTACTCTTAAATATTCTTTTGACTTATCTGTAGTCTTTCTTTGACCTGCTCCCTGAACTTCCTTTTGCTGCTTCTCTTCTGCCTCCTGCTCTCTCACTCCCCAGGTCCCCATGCTGTTTGATCAATAAACTAAGGCCGCTCCGCTCTGGTTGTAATCGATGTGGCCCATCTCTCCGGGCGCTGTCAGTCTGTTGTCCTGCCTCGGTTGGTGCCTGTTTGGTTTTCTTTGGATGTGGATTTTAGCTCTGTGACAAAGATCCTGTTCATCACCTCCCCATCTTTCACCTGAGCTATAATTAGCCCTCTCCCTCCCTCTGTCAGCAACTATAACTGCACACACAGGTGCAGCCTCACAGTGACACACATACTGTACTTCCACTCCGTCACCATTTGTCCTTGATACTCGGCCTTTGAGATTTATGACACTCCTCCCAAATGCAAGCTGTCTTTCTCCTTTTCCCCGTTCACTTCTCTTGTTTTATTTGAAAGGAGAGGACTGCAGTTCCTTAATGAATTAATGGTATACTATAAATGCATCTGTGGCAGTGCAGCCAAACTCCATTAGCAGATAGCATTTGGCACAGACCAAGCAGGCCTCTGCTCTTCTCTGTCGGAAAATAGCTGCAACGCAGCCTTCTCCACTCGTTTATTTCACAGAGTGAGCAAGGAAATGTCACCTTTAGCAAAAATATGCACATAATTTCCCTCAAGAGAGCCACTTACGCAGCGGCACAAAGGAAGCGCATTAACCAACATCAAACACAATGCCATTCAACAGATCAAGAGCGTGATTAAATAGACACCCACAAAGCGGTCCCATGGTATCTTGTAGAGAAAGGATTTTAATCAGGCTGTGCATAGTGGAATGCTGAGAATACACAGCTATTTGGCAATGAGTGTTTTACAGGATCAACAGATTATCAGCCTGAAATATTTTGTTCCTTTCTGGCCACAGTGAAACCTCCACAAAGTTTCTTAAGCTGTCAGCCTGTCAGTTGCTGCACGAATGTGTGTGTGTGTGTGTCATGCGTCTGCGTCTGTGCAGTCAAGCAGAAGATTCCCTGTTCTCCATGCACACATCAGCTCAGGTCTCTTCAACTCTGTGTGTGTGTGTGTGTGTGTGTGTGTGTGTGTGTGTGTGTGTGTGTGTGTGTGTGTGTGTGTGTGTGTGTGTGTTACCACAGGATTTAATCAGTGCTTTTGGCAAGGCAATTTTTAGACACGGGCGTTTTCATTAGGTTTTAGCAGACAGTAGAGGTTCAATTTATATATTTTGATTCAGTCTCACACAATCAGACACACTGCCACTGCTGCTGCTTCACCACACTCACACCTACTAAAACACACACATGGAAAGCCCGCAGAACGTGTTTATCTTTGAATCTCTGTTTCATTTCATTTACAGCTCTTGAATGTGAAAACTCATCTCCATAAGTTTCTTAAAAAAGACTGATGAAGCCGTTTCTGCCAGCTTCACTGTGTGTGTGTGTGTGTGTGTGTGTGTGCGTGTGTGTGTGTGTGTGTGTGTGTGTTAGAGCACGGTGGTGCAAAGACAGGGCAGCCATAGAACTTAGAATATTAAATATGATCCATCAGGATACCTGATGCTCTGCACAGAATAAAGAATGCATAGTGGTATGTAATTATTTTATTTTTGTTTAATTATTTTCTATATTACTATCTGCTGACACTGTTTGGATTCATTCTCCTTCCAGTGGATCTAAACACAGATTCTTTTGCTGTTGGATGAAATCCTGAAAAAATGACTTTTTTAGTTAGATGACGAAGCATTTTTGAAGTTAAGGGAATAGTTCGGCATTTGTGAAAATTCTCTTATTAGCTGCTGAGAGTTAGATGAAAAGAACAATACCTTTCTCATATGAGTTGGGTAAGCTACAGCCAGCAGCCAGTTTGCTCAGCACAATGATTTAAAATGAGAGAAGATAGTTAGCTTGACTCCATCTAAGGGTGGAAAGGGTCAAAACAGGCTTATATAGTTTTTGTACAGTTTACACAAACACAGTAGATTTTGTGACCACCAGCAAATCCAGGCTAACTGATTCTCTCTGCTTGTGGACTTTGTCCTAAATGAACTGCCCCCTGCCCACAGCCTTATATTCAGTGGACACTTACACATTTGACATTAATATTCTCATCTAATTCTTTTCAGGAAAGCAAATAAATGTATTTCCAGGTGTATCAATTAAAAAAAATCTTGATTGTAAAATACTTTTACAGTAACATTAAAAATTGTTCTAGAAGTTCAATGTCTTTTACTTTTTTTTTTACTTACAAAATTTTATACTATATGATAAAGTGAATAAACTATTGTAACTATGAGGACACTTGCACACCTCTATGTATTTATAACTCCTCTGAATGATTCTTAGTAATAAAATAATTTAAAAAATGAATGAATAATACTCTCCTTATTTGCATCACGTCCCAGCATTACATAATCCAAATGATAAAGTTCAATTTAAGCTCAGCCTAAGTTATATACTGTATGTGTGAGAAAATATACATGCAGCAATGCCTGTGGTTATGCTTGAAGCTGTGTGCATAACTACAGGTATCATCTTAGGGCATATGGTACTGTGCATGCATGGAGCATGTGTGTTACACTGTCCAAGAGATTGAATGCACTGTGGTCTTGGCTTAGTAGCTAATCATTGAGCTTAACCTCCTCTGTGCTTGTGGCCAGCTCTACATTGACCCAATTCCCAGGACTTAAGTTACCAGAAGTCTCTGTATGAGACTACATGTACCCCAAAGCCCTCTGATATCCCCAGAGCATCTTTTTGACTCAGTTTGAACTGACACTAATATAGAGCCATGGGACTCAGCTGAGCCACACAAATGTAAAGGTCTGCCTGCGTGTAGTTAGAATAGGATTCATCAGAGAACCCAAATTTCTCATAAGTTCATCAAGGTGCTTTGCACTGTACTGTCTTGTCCTGAGGGTTTAGAAATGAAAAAAAAAGCTTTATCACTGACTAACATTACTAGTATAACTATCCACAGTGACAAGACAGTGATGACGAAGTCAGAAAATCATTAGAATAGTTAATTAAAACAATCCTAAATTTCACAGAGCCATTTAAAATACAAATGTTTCACATACCAGTGAAAAACATGACAGTTTTCAGTATTTTTCAGAAAAACTATGCATATTTTCCATGGTATGGATTATTGCATAGAGCGGCTTTATGGTGATAACTGCTATGACTCATTTGGTAATACTTGTGGTTACTATAAACACCCATCTACCTGCAGTTCCTCCTTAATATATCTAAATGCGCACTTTAAAAAAAAAAATTTAAGAGGAAAACATTTCCCTCTTGGGAAGAGTGATGCCTGAGCTGTAACCAGGCATTGTAACCTTCATCATGCTGTTGCTATGCAGCACTTTGACACAGGACTGGGTGTAACATTTCTGTGTAATTAGTCTTTGAGTGTTTACTAGTGCTGAGTATTAGCGTGACCGGGGGAACCCATGGATTGCTCCGTCTGGCCTCTCTGTAAAACCCTGCTAATACATCAGCCCGGCAATCTGGGAGACTCACAGGCACCTGGCTAATCACACGACAATTCAGCCAAGGAAAAGTAAAGAAACTACCAGCTCCGTGACAGAGTGATGCTGCTTGTTGTTGCCATATTGCGCACAGGTTTATTTTTTTCAAGATAGCCTATTTTTAGACACAGTAAAGGCCCTGACCTGACTGAAACACTAATTGCAGACCGGTGGAGTGTGCTGCAGAATCCTGCCTGCAGTGACAGATGGTGACAGGGTTGGTAGTTTTGGATTGGTGCCATTGGTTTCTACTGGCAAGATCAACCTTTCTTTCTTTCTCTTTCTTTCTTTCTTTCTTTCTTTCTTTCTTTCTTTCTTTCTTTCTTTCTTTCTTTGTAGTTGATTCAGGCTTAATAACAACACAGATGGTTAAAAGACGAAGCAACATGGGAGTTCCAGTCCAGACTACTTGTGATGCTTATATGCTGCAATCTGGATTATAAGTAACAGACCATTAACTTTTCCTCATGTAAAACCTCAAAATGGAAAAAAAATGTTTTAAAGAGAGTTGAAGATTGAAGATTGAATGGCTGATATTTGAGAAAAATTTCAAATAAGAATTTGTAACTAAGAGGTGACACTGTGCTTAACAAACCATGGCAGTCATTCTAGCCTGCAATTAGTTATGCACAAGACCCAGACAGTTCTGCCTAATGATATGAATAAGTAAGACTATATAAATCTTTTAGCTGAGCTGATGCCTTCAGCACAGCTAAAATGCTTTAGCATTGATCTGTTCCAATATTAAAGCAGACACTATATATAGTTCAGAGGTACTCAGCGGGGATGGTGCACTTGACCAGACTCGTGCTGTCAAAGCAACAGGCAGACTAAAAATGGCCAGGTGAAGATAAAGCCTCTGCTGCCACATTTTCCTTCATGATATGGCACTTGTATTGGCTTCCCAATCGAGCTTCAAATTATATGTAATGACCATTGCGTAGTATGCTAAATTTAAGATGCCACAGAGAGGTTGACACCATTCCATTGTAACTGTGATGAAAAAGATTCCTAGAAATTATCCATATTTGCTCTTTTAATTATCCATGAACAGTTCATTGATGCATGCATATTATTTCTGAGAAACAAAGTAGCTTGAATTCTCAGTTTTATTCACTGACAAATGGCAGTCATCCAACACAACAACCACACACAGGCTCCAGTCCATAGATGAAACGTTGCTCAATAATAGTAGGCAGAATTTATTTATATATATATTTTTCAAAATAAGCTTTCTTTAGACTTTCATCAGCTAACAACCTTCGTCATCCAATTGTTTTTGCATTTTTGGGGCTTTTGTGAATTTTTGTGAATTTTATTTTTTTTTTACATCAGCCTTACGCAGGATGCTTCTGCTGGTCCTTCACCATCATCATCATCACCATTCAGTATCAACTCCCATACTCATCTCTAACATCATCACCTTCATTAACTCGCTCTGGTTTTGCTTGTTAACACTGAATCACTTCTTTGTCCTGTGTCAGCAGAGAGACACGTTCTTATGCAACTGTACTGTGACCATTCAAGAGAGACAGACAGACAGACAGGCAGGTAGACAGGCAGGCAGGGCATGGACACTCCCCCTACATGTCCACTTTTCCTCCAATGCTTTAATGCAGTCTGCATCTCTAACTACTCTCAACCACACACTTTAAAGCTTACTCACAGGATTTACTGCCATACATCTCTCCTCTCCTCTCCTCTCCTCTCCAACACACAGACACACATCCATGACTAGCAGTGTTAAACGCATACAGGAAGTTCACATACATAGGCGCGTGCACGCACATGGGACCTAAATGATTCCCAGCTCCTCTACATTTCATGATGGTTCTCCTCTCCAGCCTTGAAACCCATAACTAAGAGCACAGAACTGGAGGAGGAGGAGAGATAGAGAAGCACAGATCCAGATGGAGGATTAACTGCAGCATTTGCCACAGAAATCGGACTGTATTCGTCACGCTTGCGTTATTATCAGCGGATGCGCTTTAATGTTGACGCGCATTCACCGCCTCGATTGTAGTCAGGAAGCTGTGGAAGGAGAGGGCTTGCCGTGGGTCCGCAGATTGGTGCGCAACGCCATTACAGACCACCCTACTCTGCGTGGTTCATTCATAAATAGCAGAGGATCGCCATCTCGCAGTGCTGCCATCATTTCGCAGTCGCAGCGAACCCCCTCCTCCCACCTCTCTCCACCTCCCTTACTCCTCAAAGCAATATGACAGCCCCGATACCCTCACATCTCTGCCCTCCCTCCCGCTCCTGCTCACTGCCAATATGGCTGTACGGGCATTTAGGCAATAGTTTAAAATTCACACGACCGAGGTTATCGAGTAGAAAGGTAACTTGCGATGAGAGGAGAGACTGAGATTTGCTATCCCGGTTGGCTGTGAGCAGCAGGAATCGTGTGCGCACAACAACCAGCCAGGCAGAAGGACCGCGTTACGCCACTGAATACCAACATCTCATCTCTATGTAATATGTGGGGCTGGGGAGCATCTCCATACCTGGTCGTGAAGAACAGCTCCGCTTCTGGCTCGTCCTTGGTTCGGAAGGATGAAAGACAAACGCCGAAAGCGTCTTAGAGCATTTTACGCGTTTCATGGAGAGCTCATGTCGTCCGATTCCCAACACCACCACAGCAGACTCTCTCTCTCTTTCTCTGTGAGTCTCTCCCTCTCTCTTTCTCGCAGATAGGACGTGGGAGGTGCTATGCTCTCTCCCTTTTCTATCCACACTTGATTTTCTTTCCGTTCATACACGTCCTAATAGTTGGATGCCAACAAAATATTATTTTAAACGGGCTTCCTCTTAAAAAATTATTTTATGAAGGATGGAGCTGTGGGAATTTGCCAAAAAAATACCCCCCCCCCCCCCCAAAAAAAAGGCAGGAAATTGAACTGAAAGTTTAAAAAAAGAATAAATAATAAATATTACTGTATAGCGCAACATATGGATCACTATACATTATACTTTTAATAGTTGGAGGTCGAATTGTTGTTGGCCACTAAGCAACAAATCATATTAAAGTTGCCCAATAGGTGAAATGAAATTTATGGCCAAGAAGTATAACCCAACCAGAGGCCCATTTTTTTTATTTTTTAATGATTTTGTCTCAGCCACAGCCGACTATATTGTAGCCTTCAGATATCCCCAGGGCCGTGGTAGACTTGTGGCATTTCCCCTTGGCCTGGGGCTGCAGAAATGAAAAGCTGCAGACTGGTGAAGTCCTGAGATGGAAATTGCAAAGTGAAAAATGTCAGCATCGTTGGATTTATTGGGGCAGGGTTTTCATCTACACAAAGTATGCTTACGTTTTAACATAAGTTATGTCAATATAAATGGAAATATTGCATCCAAATCAGACTTATGGCAAAGTTATGTGAAGCTGGCATATTAAGACAGTGATAGTATAGAACTAGATGTATTGGAATTAAATTGACTTGGAGAGATTTTAAAGAAATCACGTATGTTTGTCCGATGACGTATTATCAGCACCACGGACAGCGACCCCTTTGTGTTTCAGCACCGTGGAGAGCGCCGGTAACGCATGAATGCAGTGGACTAGTACGTACAATACAGAGCTAAACAGAGCGTGGTGAATGGAAAAATGAATGACGTGACTACAGATACGTGTCGATATAACAAGAAGTGTAAATAAATTCTCAGCCCATGCCAACATCCACTTGACAATGCCAGTTAATCTCACAGTTAAGCGTGAATAAGGCTCTACCTCACGGTAATATAGGTCCAAGGCCAAGTAACACCAAGCCTTGTTTTGAGCTGTGGTGTCTGTACGTGACGGTCTCGCTGTATGACTCACCAACTCCATCCACGAGGCCTTGTGTTTGTCTCCCTCCGTCGGTGAAAATGGGAACTGCAGAGGGGGGCGGATAAGGAGCGAGCGGGGTGGAGCGGATACATGGTTCTTACGAGGAGCATTGATTGATGAAAGGAGATAAGGGCTAGAGAGGAGGACGAGGATGCAGGGTTAAACAGGAGAAGAGAATGATGAAAAAATTATAGCCATGGACTAGATAATTCAGATTCAAATCAAAACATTAAAACAGAACTTCAGAAGAATGAGGCCTACCTACACCATCTTAATAAGCCTGTGAATATATTGACATTTATGGCACATTTCAGGACTTTCTAGCTGTATGCAACAATAAAAACAAAACATCAATTGACTGTAGACAATGCGCTGATCAATCAAGTGTATGCAGAGATTTTTCCCAGGATGCAGTAAGAGAAAACTTTTATCTGCTGGTGAAGCTACATGACAAATAATTCATGTGTTTAAGAAGCTTTTTGTGAAAAGACCAGAAAAAAAATGGCTGAGAAATATCTGCATATGTGCAACACGTTTTGTCTCCTTCCATTTAGCTTGTCTTCTTCCACTGTCCTAAGCCATTACAGCCCTAACACTCAATAAAAAAGCCTTTGCTCAAACCACACAGCAACACAATGCAATAACTGGTGTCTGGGTCCCATTTCTGTTAAATCAATAACCCATTGGCTGAGGGCATACATAACAAACACCCAACAGACATCTTCACAGCAGCCATTTCCGGATGAGTTCCTTCCTTTCTCCCTGCGGTGGAGTGTGGCCATCGCACCGGCTCCATCCACCATTTCCCAAGAATTACATCCACTGCACAATCACAAAGGAACTCCCATTCAAAGCCCCTCAAGCGTGAATACAGAGGAAAACACAAATTAATGCATGGGTGGTTAGGCTATCTGAAAGCTGGTAAATGTACTAGAGGGTGACAGGTCAAAAGATCAAGTGGTAGAGAGATTGAATGTGACAGTGGTATTTTTCCTGCGACAAATCAAAAAAAAAAATTTCCTGTGACCTCAGATCTGAAAAAACACTACACACTATTATACACAAATTGAGAACTGATTTCAAAGCTTAAAACTTAAGTAGATATATACAGTTTTAAAAAGGGCTACTGAAAATTAATCTTCCCAAAACATAGACTCAGTCAGGCACCATTTACAACTACTGCAGATAAAGTTCAATAAGGAAATACTGCTGCAAAGTACAAAATCCCAAGAGGTTACAGACCCAACAGCACAATTTCCTCGACTCACTACCTCTATTAAAAATAAATAAATAAAAAATAAAAATCACTGGTGTGTGAACACTGTAATTTGGAACAAATAAAATCCCATTTGGCACTATGTGAGGTGCCTGGAAAAGGAGCTCTTGAAGAAACAGAAGGAAAGCCAGACACAGAAGCATCAGGGTTCCAGTTTTATTGCTTTATCATTACAAGATGATAAATTAACACATATCAAAAGACAGAAGCCAAGTTAAAAATGAGAACCTCACACAAACTTTAAATTATGCCTTTGCACAGGCAAAAATAAAGCCTGTGAGAGCAAGAAGACACCGATTACACAAACGTTCCAGTTTTGCTTATCAATTAAAACCAAGAACACATCTTAGGGTAACCTGCTTTCATAAATATACTGTTCATCACCCTCAGTTTTCTGTCACTAGTGGCTCATTTAGACACAAGATCACCATTGCTCCTAGTACTTGCAGGTATAAAATTGTACTTTTTATGTTAACACATTATGTCACACCAAAACAAAGAAAATAGGCTCACAAAAAGGGTCACAGTTTCAATGATTGTCTTAGCACTACCGATGGGAGTAAACTGATGTGGACGTCACACAGTTTTACTTTTTTTGGGAGTGTGAAGCTTCCATGATGTGGAGAGGGGATTGGTCAACGTCGTGTCATAGGAGGAGGAGGAGGGTGATCCAAATGTGAAATCACATACATTCACCGTCACTCACTCAGCCTTCCCACTTTTCTTACTGGTTCTTGTCGTGGTTCAAGGCCCGGTTAACAGCTGATGGAACAAACAGAGAATCAAAAATATATTATTTTACAGAAAAGGCATGAAAAATACAGACTGCTGTATTTGAGGATGTATTTTTACTATGTGAATCTGTGTGGTCATGGACAAGTTTGTCCAGGGTGTCAATGTGTTGCTGCAATACATGCAGAGTATAAACGTGGCTATACTTGCATGTATACAGTGAAGGGCTCACCCTCCTTTTTGACGGTCTCAGTTATGTCCTTAGCCTTGGCAGTCAGATCGCTGACCACGCTGTCCATGGTGGCCTGGTGTTTCAGAAAAAATGGCCGGATCACGCGCTTGTACAGGATGTCGGAGCCGTTCCACGTCACAGGAGCCATACACCATATGAGGAACAAACACTGTGGAGAGAGCACATCCTTTGTTATAATAAAGGAGAGATCTTCAGGTTCTGCACTGATAGGTGGCGCAAACATCCATTTCCTGATATTTTATAGGCCCACTGGAAAAAAATTCCAAGCTTTCATTAATAATGAAAAAAACTGTTGGTTGCAGTCTTAAAGTTCAATACCTTGTACAATCAGCAAATGTATGCTGTGCTCTACTGTTGTGTTATTAATTCTTTCCCACAATTAAGGTTTTCAATGCAAGCAAACTGTTTCAATGAAGGTGACCTAAAATAGCCATAACAATAAGTCAACAGTGTTTCTCCAATGTGCGTACTGGCTTGTTTCCATTATATAAGATTTTGTCATTTTAAATGGACAAAACAGCTTTCTGCATAGAGAGTACTGCTTATTTAGCATTTACACAACATGGCCACAAGAGGGCGGCGTTGGCAAGTATCACTGTAAAGGCAAAGCCATCTGCCCTTATGTAATTCACGATAGTATGACTATCTGTGCCATGACAATGTGAGCCGACGTGGGGCAGTGTGCAGCCACATATGGTGGAACTAGACAGAGAAATTTTACAAAATGACCACAAAAACCATAATAAAATGTCAGCCTACCTTGCTAGCATAGTAAAAGGGGAACCAGAAGAGGAAGATGTCAGAGAAGAACTCAACAACGCTGAAGAGACCATAAACAACCCAGTAGGTCAGCCACTGTGTGTCATCCTCCTTAGCATTGCTCTCAATGGCCTTAATCCTGAATGGAGAGGATGACACGAGACTGATGAGGTCACAACAGCCATGATACATTAACATTAAAAGTCCAAACTCTAAGCCTGATATCACAGTTTTATGCAAAGGTGATAATTAGCAGCACAGTAGAGCAAGGTATTCATTAAAGGAGGGGTCATTGTATTCTGCAAAACTATATGAACTATAGGAAATCTTGGGAGAAACATGTAGGGACACTGTCTGAAGTTGTCCTTTCTCAAATGTTGCACATAGCAGGAGATGGTTTCACTACTGGAAGTAGTTGGATTTTGTCCAGAATGCTGTCAGAGTTGATCCTGGAGAAGGTACACGTATACACATACACTTGAAAGCTGCAAATTCAGCTATTACCTGTGCTACTCTCACATTGTCACTTTGTACAAGAGAGCTGACAGGATAAGGACATTCAACAGTCTTGCATTCTTACATGCAGCTTTGTCAGTTTCTACAAAAATTGATAGCTGTAGTACGTGTGTCTCATGGTGCACCATTCTGCATTTAAGGATACTCATGCATGGTGAGAGACAGACATAATTGATTTAAAAAGAAAAAAAAAAAGGAGGGCAAAAAGACAAAGTCCAGTCAAATTTTTATATGTACACACAAATCAGGCATAACATTATGACCTGCCTAATATTGTGTAGTCCCCCTTTTGCTGCCAAGACAGCAAAAAAAAAAAAAAAAACAAGACCCATCAAGGCACGGAGTCCACTAGACCTCTGAAGGTGTTCTGTGGTATCTGGTACCAAGATGTTAGGAACAAACACTTTAAGTCCTGTAAGTTGCAAGGTGAGGCCTCCATGGATCGGACTTGTTTGTCCGGCAGATCCCACAGAAGCTTGATTGGACTGAGATCTGGGAAATTTGGACAAGTCAACACCTCAAACTCGTTATGCTCCTCAAACCATTCCTGAACAATTTTTGCTCTGTGGCAAGGCTAAAAGCGGCCACAGCCATGAGGGAATACTGTTTCTATGATAGGGTGTATATGGTCTGCAACAATGCTTAGGTAGGTGGTACATGCCAATAGGCCTGTCGCGATAAACAATAAATCAATTAATCGTACGATAACTTAAAATGAGGTAGATAGTTTTTATTTATCGTCTTTATCGTTTCTTCGTGTCTCTCTCTACTGAAG
>JAVDPK010001244.1:49657-76297 GCA_034780415.1 Cichlasoma orientale | reverse complement strand
GCGTATTTACGTTTCCAAAATGCGCGCGCATCGCTACTACGTCATCATTGTTTACAAACAGTAAAAGGGTCTATTGGGCCCGCTATTATCCTTTATATGTCCATATATATTTTTTTATATTTTTCTTCCACAGACATCCAGGAACTATCACAGTTCATTAGAAGAATTTAATAATTAACTTATAAGGCATCTTTTAGGCAGAAATTAATAAAGCACGACTGTTTAGCAAGTTTTAGTGTGTATCTTTGCATATTTTAGTATTCCAGCATTGATTCTTGATCCCAGTAGCCCAGGCCTGTAACAGCTGTGTAGAGTCTGCTTGTCTAGGCAGGTTTGATTATTAAGAAAAACTGGAAAATCAAGATAAGGTGTTTACATTGTGCAATTTACTATCAGAACACTTATCTTATAAGTAAACTGTTGCAAACCAGGATATACCCAAATCTGCTTGTAACCAGGATAAATACCTTTTAAATATGCTAAATACTCTCACAGTGTGTTTGAACATTTTTATATACTGAACAATCAGGCTACTTATAAAGAAAATAATTCTTTTGATAATGGGAGTACCTACTGGTTGCAGCCTTGCGGGTCTACACAAAAGCTACCTCACCCAAGGAGTTCTGTGTGTTCACAAGCGGAGTCACAGCGATTAGAGTAGGCATAACGTCACAGCTAGCAAGCAGAGTGTAACAGGACATGTAACTCAGCTCTCTCAAAACTCAAGTGGCTGTTTGGACTTCTGTAAAAAA
This sequence comes from Cichlasoma orientale, assembly GCA_034780415.1. Taxonomy (NCBI): domain Eukaryota; kingdom Metazoa; phylum Chordata; class Actinopteri; order Cichliformes; family Cichlidae; genus Cichlasoma; species Cichlasoma orientale. The sequence goes on along the minus strand of JAVDPK010001244.1, from coordinate 75,545 downwards.
TAACTTCTGCAAAAAAAAAAAATTAGTTCCACAAAAATTAAACATCCTCGGGGGTCTGTGGCTTCTGGCAGTTGTCTGATTTGTCTGTTGGTAAACAAGACTTCTCCTATTAAACTCCTATTTGTAGCTTAGCTCTTGTTACAGTATTTTATTCTTTTTACACATCAGTACTCCTCTTAACACCTTGAAAATGTTTGTATTGCTTTTTTTTATTTCTTACCAGCAGTTTGTAGGGTCAAAAGTAATGCTGTAGCTCTAGGCAATGTATTTGTCTTTCATTAATTATACATTTTACAATTTTATCTGATTCTCACAATAAGAATGTGTTTCCCAATCCACATTAGTGTTACTCATTGTGTTTGAACACGCTGCCACTGTTTCTGCACATACTTCACACTAGACATGACATTTGTCATTATATTTCTCAACTGAACCTCTCACCTAAATGCTGTCCAGCATTGAATTGGCATTTTTACAGTTTTTCTCACTCCATGTACAAAAACATGTCTTAACACAGTTACTAAAGTTTCATCTAAAACTACTGTACAATCTTACTCTCTGCTTGAATGAGTGTTTCTAATGTCACAAATGAAGCACCAAGATTACAGTTTTTCTCAGTTGCTTTGGTGTAATTCTCACATCACAAATGTCTCATTACTCTTAACACATTTCTCATATCAGTAATGTAGTTCCCCGCCCACATTAGCCTTTTCTCATTGTTTTAATACACACTGCATATATCCCTACTAGAGATATTTGCTATTATGTTGATGCACTTCTCATGTGAATCAAAACTGTTAGTACTTTTGTCAGTTAGAACTCTAGATCCCTCACTTTCCTTAATACTGTCCAGCACTGCATTAGTGTTTTCAATCAAATTAACTTTTATCAAATGTGTATGAAAGAGCCAGGCCGCACACACACTGTAGTAGTGAACCTGCCCTTCAGCTGAGAGAAAATATAAACACATATTCTCAGAAGAGGTTTAGTTGAAACAAACAGAAAGACATACTCTCAGTCTTGTGTCACAGGTGCATGTCATTGCAGTATTAATTACACACAAGCACATAGACTACATATACACTCACACCTTGCTAGTAACAAGTTGGACCCCCTTTTGCCTTCAGAACTGCTTTAATTCTTTGTGGCACAGATTCAAGAAGGTGCTGGAAACATTCCTGAGCCCGTCAGGGATCAACAACCATGGCACTTTCAGTCACCTTTCTTCCCCATTCTGATGCTCAGTTTGAACTTCAGCAGGCTGTATTGACCATCTCTACATGCCTTAATGCTTTGAGTTGCTGCCATATGATTGTCTGATTAGATGTTTGCAGTACTTTGTGCAGGCTACCCTCTGCGGTGGGGGCTGTGGGTGCTGATCTCTGGCACGGCGCTCCGGGCTGTTGTTGCTGCAGGCCCCGAGTCTGCTTTTCCCTGCTCTGTGCTGGGGTGTGGGAACTCAGCGCAACACAACAGAATAGTTTTGTTTACATTTGTGTGAACAATAACACAAATGAATAAATTTAATAAAAGGAAAAACACTAACAAGAGGAGTCTATATAGAATCTATAGAGCTCATCTTGAAAAAGCAAATATGTTTTGCACGACAGTGCATTCAGATCATAACTCTGATTGCAAAAGCTGCCAGACGAGACAGGCTTTAAAAATATTTGCATTAACGAGCAGTTGAACCAGTGCACCTAAGTGGCTGCTGAATTTGTATAGCATGACTTTACTAGGCCATACACTAGGTGGTGCTTTGTTCTCAGATTTTACATATATCTTTGATTTCTGATGCATATAGTTTGACATGTATCATTTTGCTTTTCTCAATAAGCTTCAAATAAATCCTTCACAGTTCATTTTTGTGTCTGAACACTTTTTACTCTGCATTAGGCCCACATTTTTTTGTAGTACTCTTTCCAAAGTCAGTAAAGTTTTGAAAAAAGTAAAAAAAAAAAAAAAAAAAAAGGTGTCCAAGTCTTAAAATGATGGTGAAAGTTTTTTATTCATTGATCACAGAGTCGAAGTGATTGACTGATATTGCATGTTCTGACACATGAAAATGGTTTTGTTTGTTTTAGTGTCTTTTGCACAGGTGGTTCTGTGCTGTAAAAACGCATTAACTGTTTTGAGAAAGGCATTCAGAGTGATGAAAATGACGTTCCTGGTGTGTGAATTGCGCCAAAGCAATCGAGAAAAACTATAAATGAACTACGTGATCGTGGACATTTACCACAGAGTTGCTGTGAATGTGGACTGCCAGCAGAGGGAAGTGTGTGACTATTTATGGGAGAAAAGACTGAGGCTTTCCTTGGGGAACGTTGCAAAGCCAAGAAAACCGCAGATGTGAAAGCAGGAAGTCAAAAGTTTCTACTTCTCATTTTGCATGATTTTATGCATGACTGCATTTTAGAATTTAAGGGCTCTTTTCAGCGAGAGTCCGAACTGTCTTCATGTGCTCACACTGAAAACTGCATCAGGATGATGTTGCTGATAATTTTGACTGTCATGTTGGGTTTTCTGAGTCAAGGTGAGAATTTCTGAACATTTATCGTAACTTTGTTAAATTCATCTGCTGATTTAAAGTGATTTAGTTTATCAGAATCTACACTGGTAAGATTTATATTGTATTTCTCATTTCAGAGTCTTCTGCCAATAAATTTCTGACTCAAACTGATAAATCCAAGTCTGTCAGTCCTGGTGGGACTGTGACCATCAGCGCTACAGGGAGTTCAGATATTGGTGATGATCTCAGTTGGTACCTTCAGAAACCTGGACAGCCTCCAAAACCTCTTATATACAAAGCATCAACTCCCTTCTCAGGAACTCCGTCTCGATTCAGTGGCAGTAAATCTGGTTCACAGTACACTTTAACCATCAGTGGTGTTCAGGCTGAAGATGCTGGAGATTATTATTGTATGGGTTTGCATACTGGCGGAGTGTTGACACAGTGATTTAGAGCTGTGCAAAAACCTCCTTCAGTTTGGCTGAAGGCTGCAGGTGCAGAGTGTTGGTGTACAGACTGTGATGAGAATAACTGGTCCACTGAACACAATAGTCATCGAGTAGAAACACAACAGGCCCACTAAATGAAAGAGTTTGATAAATGCTGTTTTATCCTTTATATGTTTCGTTGAGCAGCAGCCATGTTTTTTAAAAGATGAAATTTTATCTTTACAAAAACATGTCAGCTGCTAGAATGAGTCCACTGATGGAAACCAATGTGCAATTTCCTTTTTTTTCCTCACTCACCACTACTTTAATAATAGCCTAATGAACATGTTAAGCTTTATGTTTAATGGTGTTATGATATATATTATAAAATTTGTAATAGAGTTCTGTTGAGCAGAAGTATGAGACCCAATTTAAAGTATAAGGTTTAATCACTGCACAAAAACAATATACTGCAAAACAAACCAAATTCAAACATGGTGATTTATTGTAGTTTTATTTCATGCAGGAAGTTACATTTTGTTTGGATTTTTTTACTATAATGCATATGAAGCAAAACATGAATAAGAAAAGATTCCTAAACATTAAACTCATTAAACTCAGACAGGAAGTGTTACTGAAGCGGTACTCTGAGCAGTGGTCAGGGTCCAGGGTTTGAGTGACAGGGCTTTGTCCACTCAGACTGGCTTCACAGGTCACTGAGCCTGCCTTGTTCCACTGCTCCACCAGCTATAGTGCCCATCCCTCCCCAGGACTTCCAGGCTGTGTGACACCCCTGAGGATGTGCTGCAGCCCTCCATCTTCCAGCCCAGCTTCCGACCCGAGGGGAAGTCCCCATTGGCGAGACACACCAGAGTGGCAGTGCTCTGGTTCTCCAGATGGCCCTCACTACATCACCTGGAGGAGAGAGTTAGAATCAAGGCTGGTGGGTTAAATAATAAGACTGAACTTGATCAAGTTAGGCATTTAACAAATATTAATGCTACATGTTGAGCAAAGTAAATGTTTTTGGTTCTTACAGTCAACGATGAGTTTAGTTGCTCCACCAAAAGTCCTCCACTGTGAGACAAACTCATTAAGTGGCGACCACCCCCCCCCCCCACATACACACACACACAACTAACAACAAGCAACTAACCTCTGCTACTGCAATACTACATCAAAATTCACTTTGTATCTACAATATTTTTTTAAATAAAAGGAACAAAAAAATTCCCGACATTTAGAAAGAAAATGTTAAATTTTGCAATTTTGAAATTTTTTTTTTTTTTTTACTCTCTTTTTTTTAAGAGTGCTTTTTCACAGTTTTGGCAGTTCATTAAATAAAAAAATAATGTTTCTTAATAATGACTAATACCAGAGTAATTTTAAGCACAGTTAAAATATGCAATTCATCTCAGATTGCATTATTTTAAAGGCAGTCAAACAGACTATACAGTCTTCATACTAACAACATTTAGAAAAAATACCTCATTGTATAATCTTAAATTACACCTCCAATGTAAATATATTCTTCAATTCCATTAAGATCATAATTAGTGTAAATCCACACAATATCCTTCCTGATTGTGTGTTTCATGTTGCCTTCATTGTGCTGAGAGCAGAGAAATGATTTCCATAGAGAGGAGGCTTTGCATCATCAGCTGATCCTCCAGAGAACTGAGAAGGTTTATAGTCCTGTGAGTTCAACTCTGCAGGTCTCAGATCTGTCAGTCAACACAGCAGAAACCACCATGACTCTCATCACCATCCTCATCTGGACTCTGACCTGCTGCTGTTTCACAGGTTCATTCACTCAGCAACATTTCAAACATGATGTGCTGCTTTTTCTCTCATTTATTTCTGCTGATAAATGAATAATTTGTTTTTATTTGCAGGATGCAGCAGTCAGATCACTGTGACTCAACCTCCAGTAGTGACATCTACTCCTGGATCCACTGTCACTCTGACCTGTAAAACCAGCCAAAATGTTGCAACTTGTTTTGGTGAACAGTGTATGTCCTGGTATCAGCAGAAATCTGGACAGACAACAAAGCTCCTAATAAAACAAGGGAACACAACACATTCAGGAACACCCGCTCGATTTAGTGGCAGTGGAAGTAGCGCTGACTTCTCCATGACCATCACTAGCATTCAAGCTGAAGATGCAGCAGTTTACTACTGTATGAGTATCCATGTAATAAACAGTGCTGATGTGTTCACACAGTGATTTTTAGTCGTACAAAAACCTCCCTCAGTCAGCCTGCAGAGACACTGAGCTGTTACAGCAGGAACTGACTGCAGCTGCTGAAGAGGAAGAAACTCTGACACAGAGCACTGAACACAGCTGAGTGAACGTCACTGAGTATAATTTCATATTCATAAACACATTAAATTACATCTTTGAGAGAGATTCTGATAGTTTAAAAAGACATATTAATCTGTTAAAGGAGTTCAAACGCTTTAAGGACACCACAGTATTTTTATTAATTATTTTTATTGCAGTCTATATAACCTTTTCAAATGTCATCTAAAACTAAGGTTATGAAACTTAAAAGATTTGCATAAAATTTACTTTTAGTCAATTTGAACTGTCATAATTTCTACCATCATCATCAATAAATACTTAGTAGAGTTTCCCCTCCAAATTATATTGCTTTAAAAATATGTAAAATATTTATTTATTTTGCTGGATGACAAAGAGGTGTCAGCTAACAAAGCAGAAACCACAATCTTCATTAGTCATACCTGGACAGTGGCCTGGAGCTGTTTGGCAAAGTCATTCATTTATTGTCCCCCCAGTGGATCACTTGCGATCGCTTCACTTTTAAGAGGTTTGACACCAGTTATTGTCAGGATTATGAAAAACAAACTGTGACATATTTGATGAGAAATTTTACAGTAGCTAAATTTGTGGCCAAAACTGATAAAATCTAATAAAAATCCCAGCAGCTCCAGGACTACAGTGCTGCATCTGAAGCAACACTACGAGAGCAGTGAGAGAAAAAAAATAGAAAAGGAGTCTGAAACTCAGAGAGAAGCTGAAAAATCAAGTTAAAAACTGCATGCTCAATGAAAGTGACCCCTTTGACAATATCATATCATGTTATTAATACATATTACAGCCACCTGTGGTTGTGTGAGAGTGTGTGTGACAGTGATTTAGGCTTTAGCAAAGGTGTTTCTGTAAATATTTAAGCAAAATTATATTTTTTAATAAGAATAATAAACTTGAGTTATTGCTTGCTAATGTTTGTGCTAAATTTGAAGGTAATATGGGTTGTATGACTGGAGGATTACGATTTAAAAGCAGAGATAAACAGATAAGTAGTAAGTGTTTGTTTTCCTTCTGTTCCATGTGCTAATCTTGCTGCGTGCATTGTTCAAGGATTAAATGTTATTGGATTGGTCACAGGTGTTGCAGGCAGATATTGTTAGAAAGGACAGAGTCAAGTTTGCATGTCTTTCCAGGTCTTGCTCGGAGTAACTGCATTAGCAGGTGTCAACAAAAAGAACTAAAACTGCATACAAACAACACACAAGAACAGACTGACAACTGGGACGGTGGACAACAATGGCACACCAAGATTTCTCTACAGTATTGACTGCTGATATCCCACTGCCTAAAATAATCATGCTTTTCCATTAGATTATCCAGAATTCTTTACATGTATATGGTCATGTATAGAAAAAAAAATCTGGTAGTCATGCAAACACATTCTCCTTCACAGCCTGCAGGGTTAAGGTTTATACCTTCAATGTACAAACGTAACTAATTTAAGTCTGCTTTCCGTGCCAAGTGACAAATCATGACGTTAAAGTTACCCAGCGTATGTCCTGACTCGTGAATGGATGATACAGTTTTACGTCACCGGCAGCGAGTGTCCAGCTCCGGAATAGTGAGCGCTAATGCTGGTGTCGTGCCTTTGACCTTTGGCCTCTGATAATCCTGCCAGGATGGGTCAGAACACTGTGAAATAAAAACCAATCATCATTTTCTATAACAAGAAAGCAACAACTGTGTTAATGAGTAGAAATATTTTTTCTCTTGTCTAAAATACACTTTGCAGTTAATCACATTTTTAATTCCTTTCGGTAAATATTGCCCTGATAGTAAGTATAGAGGAATTATTTAATTACATACATGTGAGTAAATGTCCACATTAGAGTTTAAGTTGCAGAGGACAAGGTGCGTGAAGTTGTTTTGTGAATGGGATGGCTTGGACACAGGTAGTAATAACACATAATGAGCTGCGCCAAAGTCTTGACTTCAACCTCTTTAATAAGCCTGAGTGTCTGTAAAGGAGACTATGTTAGCATGGGATAGGGATAATCCTTTTAGGTCCTGCTTTACCAGGAATAAGTCAGTCAACATTTCCTCCCTCAGATTGGATGAGCTCCTCAGTGTTAAACAGGACCCACATTTCTTCAGTTTCACCTGCTCTCCTCTGCCTTGGATCTTGAGGGATACATGCTGACATTTCTCACTCATAAAGACATTCGGAGATCTGCTGTCAGCCAGGGGGGTGGGGGGGATCTGCTGTGATACAGACTGAACCTGAATCAGGATGGAATGTGTGAAGAAGTTGTTAGAAAATGTAGTGTCGGTGAAAGCCAGGGAGTACGTGAAGGACTACTGCAAGAGGAATGGCCTGCTGACACTATCGGTCTTTGCGGTGGTGACCGGCTGTGTGCTTGGATTTATACTCCGGTCACTCAACCTCTCCACACAGGTATGGATGAATGGATAGAAAGAGATTCAAACAAAGACAAAGTGACTCACTTAGGCTCCGATAGACAACCATTATTTTAGACTATAGTAGTGAATATGTAAACATTACTGTTTTGTTTTTTGTTTTTTTTATCATTAATAATGGTTTACATAACTTTGTGTATGTGATATACCCCAGAATTCAATCAGCTTTATGGAGTTTCTTATTCTTTTAGTTTTACAGTCCACAGTGTTTGTGGTTTGATTCACTCCATCCAGTCAGTAGAAAATGCAGCGTTGTGAAATCATTACTTGTTTCCTTTTTGCATTTGCAAGAAAAAGAAAGACAAATTAACCAGTTTCCTTTCAAAGACAGTGGTTTAAAGAAGTACCCGATCCATTATTTAACCCACAAAATATAAAATAAATAAGTAAAATTTCCAGGCTCAATAAATGTATCTTTTTTCCAGTAGCAGCTGAAAATTCATTGCAGGTTTAGAGCATATTTTATTTGAATAATAGTAGCCTCTTAATTTTATTTTTATGCCATTTCATGCTGAATTTCTCTCATCAAAGTTTTTTTTCCCTCCAGGATTCATGAACTTATTTTGATGTTTAGAAATGTCTCTTTCAAGGTTATATACTCCCAACGTGCAGTCACTGTGATGTAAGATGCTCTTAAGTGGAGCAGGTAGCTTATGTGTCCAGCATAGATCATCGGTGTAATCTTGTTTGGGAGCAGTAAACCCATTAAAAAGTAAATTTTTATTTCCATGTGATGATCAGTGAAAGAATCTGTGAAAAAAAATAGCATTTTTTTTTATCATGAATTTGGTATTAATCAGGATGCGTGACTTAACCAAGAGCAGAGTTTGCATGTTCTCCCTGTGCTGGTGTGGGTTTTCTCCAGGTATTCCAGCTTCCTCCTACAGTCCAAAGACATGCATGTTAGGTTAATTGGTGAGCCTAAAAGTCCATTAAGTGTGGATGTGACAGTGTGTGGTTGCTTGTTTCTTTGTGTTGGCCCTCTGATGGACCAGCAGCCTGTCCAAGGGTGTAGTCCTTATCTCGCACTATAACAGCTGGCATATTCTGTGAAAAATTTACAGCACTTAATTTGAAATTTGTAAACACCGTATTTTTTTTTTCTTAACTGTGTGGTGAGTTCATTGTAGATAAAAAAAAAAAAATGCTAACAACAAAGCTCAAAGCACAGAAATACACTCAGTCTCAGCTTTTAATTATTTGTCTCCTTAACAGGCAAAGATCTACTTCTCCTTCCCTGGAGAACTGCTGATGAGGATGCTAAAGATGTTGATCCTGCCACTTATCACCTCCAGGTAAGATTTTTAGATCAAATATATATATGCGGAAAAATGTTTCTTCAAAAGAAACATTCCAGGTGTTCCTGGTGTCGAATTTGGGACACTTGTTGCATGTCACATTTCCTCTTATTCCACATCGCTTCAGTTTGAAAGATCCCAAAAATAAAGCAGTTAGTTCATACCTGGTGTTAAGTAACACCACCAGTTAAATACATCTGTTAGGAATCTGCAACCTTGGAAAACCAAACTATTCATTCAAATCTACTTCAGTTCTAATCTTTTGTAAAGCTAACAAGAGTTAATCCATAATTGCACCTCTTCTGCTTTCCCATCCAGTCTTATGTCTGGCCTGTCAGCCATGGACACAAAGGCGAGCGGTCGTCTAGGAGTCCTGACCATCACTTATTACCTGTGGACGACCTTCATTGCTGTCATCGTTGGTATAGTGCTGGTTATCATCCTTCACCCAGGGACGGGCTCTGACAAGGACAGTCACCATACACATTCAGGGCCTGTTATGACCTCTGCTGATGCTCTGCTGGACCTCATCAGGTTAACTTTCACACAGACACAAGACTGCCATCATTCAGACATTCACACTCCGGCCATTTATCCTGGCATTTACAAATATCGTTTCTACGGTGGCACCAGAGATTATGTAATATATCCTATGAGATGTCACTGAATAAGCAAAATTTTAAATGCTGATGGTGCCAGCAGGGTTCACCTTGGGAAAAAAATGTAATGGCATTTTATGCAGTAAAACTCTGAAATTAAGTGGTCACCATTGAAATGAACACAAACAAGGCTGCAAATAGAGCAATAATTATTTATTTAGGTAGCTTTTTCTCTTATGTACATTTTAATACATTTCACAAGATCAGCTTTTAGAGCTCTTGTCAAAGTGATTGCTCATATACCTGTTTCCTATTACTAAATGAATATCACACTAAAAACCATACAAAGTGGAAAAGACATGTAATCTGCTATTTTTGGAAAATCTAATTTCCCACATGCAATTTGTTATTAAGTTTGCAGAAAAGCCATCTTTTGGGTGTGGTCTTTTTCAGACAATCTTATTAATATAGTTTTCCAGGATAAAGATTTGCCATCTAAATCTCTAAATTTAAGGAAACCAGTACAAATTCAGTTTAGACCCTGTGAATCTCCTTTGCACCGCTGGAACAGAAACCTACCTAACTACAAAATCTCCTCAGTTAAGTTAGATTTACCAAAAGATACGAGACCTTTCACAGAAATCTGTATTATAAGACAGTAATACATCAAAATATTACTTCACATTTGATATTAAATTCAGTGGAACTATTTTAGCATTGTATTTATTAGGTAAATTATAAAAATAAGTAAAAATGCTTGTAGGATTGTTGCAGTATCATTCCCCTAGCAACAGTTTGCCTAAGAATAGGGAAAGAATTAATTGTGACCCTTTAAGCTGAGACTTTCTTAGAAAGTCCTGGTGCAGAGTCACCCTGTTAGATTCTCTAGCAGAGTGACTTTGCACACTACAGTACAGAGACTGTACTGTAGTGTGCAGGCTCAGGCTTATTGAAGGGCCATTCATGTCAAAGATCCACTTATTCTTAAATCAGATTAAACTGGAGAGCCGCGGCGAAGTGCGCATTTCAGTCGTGTTATGTGTTCACTGCCAGTGTCACTGACGTACGCTGTATAAAAACAGTCTGATGATGCTGGCGCAACCCTTTCAGCTTCCAACAACCTTAGCATGTGAAAGTCTCTGTTCTGTCATTGTGTGTGAAAATTTAACCTCTGGCTTTCTGACTACTCTTAGAATAAATCTACATAATCTAGAAAATAAAGTCTTATTATTTACGTTTCAATTTTAATTAGCTCAGCCACTGGTACAGGAGATATTTATATATTATACATTATGCCAAATATTTGTCCACTGGGTTAGAAAAAAATAGTAGCATCAAAAGGGAACACGGTCCACGGAGAAATGGAGGTAGCATTGTGCTGCTGAAGCTGCTCAATGTGCTTTTTATACTACAGGCCAGGCTCATTTTAATGATAACAGTATATTGTAAGTTTATCTATTTTTCATGTTTACATTTTATGAACAGCTTCCTACTGTCAATAAATATGAGACTGAGCTCTATTTATAAGCTTGACAGTATAATTATCATTATCATTATTCTGTTATCTTAGTGTTACCACTATAAACCTATTTTATCACTGTAAAATAAACTGCATGTCCTCTATACTATCTATATCATATAATAATAATATATAATAATATAATTATGATATATACTATCTATATCATATTCATACAATGAACTCTAAATAAAAAATAACTAAACTTTACATCATAATACCTAAATTAATGATTTGAACCTAAATATTTACCTGTTGTATATTTTTAGATTTTAAGCTACTGTACATTTTCAATTCCATTCATTTCAATTCCATTAAATTTATTTATAAAGCGCCAAATCACAACAAACAGTCGCCTCAAGGTGCTTTATATTGTAAGATAAAGACCCTACGATAATTACAGACACCCCAACAGTCAAAACAATCCCAAATGAGCCAAATATCATATTGTAAGGCTGTACAACAACTTGAGGTTAATTGTTTTTCCTCAAAGGCATCATAAACAGCAGTACATAGCTTCTTCAAACATACAATTCAAAATTTTAAAAAGTCAAGAAAGCTATCCCACCACACAGTTACATGTAGTAGCTGTTACGGAGCTTTTCATCCTATTATTTCAGAGTCTGTTTATTCATGGGAAACTGACATGAGTCACACACAATTAAAAATTATATTGCTGCCATTGGTTGAACTGTGTATTATGCTAGATGATCATATGACTTCTTTTTTCTTTTTTTTATTGTCCATTACAGGAACATGATCCCATCAAACCTAATTGAAGCAACTTTTCAGCAGGTGAGTTGACAACATGGACCTGCTGATTGAGGACTGCACCACACTATTTATTAATTCAAATTTCAAGATACCCCATAGTAAAATATATGTGTGATCTTTCATTTCATGCCAGTACCGGACGGATTTGGTACCTATTGTGCAGAATACGGACGTAAAAGTGTCTCAGGCCAACTATGTGTATGTCATGCCTGACTACCACAACCCTCGCCTGGGCCACCCAGTCTTCCTGGAGATCACCCCTGCACCCGAAATCAAGTATAAAATTGTCCCCAGTACGAGCAAGGGCATGAATGTGCTGGGGATTGTCATCTTCTCAGCCACTATGGGTAAGACAATCACCACAAAACTTGAACTTTTTATTTAACTATAAACAGTTTAATGAATAGGTCAAATACTGACCATAGATAAATTATCAAACATTCATTCATTATATTAAAGGCCATAACAACTTTTGCATTGCCAGGCTGTCTCATGTCATCTCTCTGAATGTCTCTGTTCAGACAGTGATGAGCTCATGACTTTTGTTATCAGAAATACTGTCTCTTTTATCAGCATAATGTGCTTAAAGTTTCCAAAGTAAATGTAATCAATGTCCAACTGATACAAGATATGATTCTTCTCAATTGTTTCTGATTCATCAGCACATTTGCTGATTTAAAGTATATGGTGACGGTGGAGTTTAAGCTACTACCAAATACACAGTTTGGGTGTAGAATCCTCTCCAGAAAGGAACATACATCATATAGAAAGTAAAGCAGAAATAACAAGGCTCTGCTAAACCAATTATTAATTTTAAAAAGCAATGCTTTCCCCCACTCACTGCATAATGATAGAAGTGCAGAAAAAAAAGGTGAAACGGCACAAGGAGCATAATCTTTTTTTTTGTAATGTTTATTTTCCAATGTGGCACAAGCTAAAAGGTTTGGAGACCAGTTTTAATTTGCAGTAATGCATTGTTATTAACAAACATGTGACTCTGCTATCTGTTCTCAGGTCTGCTGCTGGGGAAGATGGGAGAACGTGGAGCGCCACTTGTCAACGTGTGCCAGTGCATCAACGAGTGTGTCATGAAGATCATTAATGCTGCTATGTGGTAAGGTTGCACTCTCTCTTCTCTCTTTCAAACACATGCATCCAATAAAAGACTACACAAAGTTCACACAGTCGAGCCAGATTACATCTAAAAATAGATCTCACAGCAGTTCGAGGAAGACTCAGTGGTTCTGTCTGAAGTGACCTCAGAGCTTCTCATTGGAGCTGATGAGTTGACTCTTTGATTACATTTGTGTGAATGGAACAAAGAGGATTCTTTAGATAACAATGTTGACTGGAATTGTAGACGGTGCCATACAATGTATGTCCAGCTATATCTTGGAGCTCAAACACTGATTGTATCCATGTGCACATTATGGGATTTCAAACATGTGAAGCCAAATGTATGAGCATCAACTTGCTGTTAAAACAGTTGCCGCTCTTCTGACGCCTGGCAACATGCAACATGGGATTTACTCCCATTCAGACAGAAGAACATTAGTGATGTCAGCAAGTGATGCTGGATGACAAGGTTTGGCTCACAGTTGGTGTCTCAAATAATCCCAATGGGGTTGTTTGGGGTTAAGATCATGATGTAATTCCTTTCCTGTAGACACACACGCACATGCATGCACGCGCGCGCACACACACACACACATACACACACGAAGAAAAGAACTTTTCCTCTAAAATGTTCTTAAATATTTTCAAGCTTCAGAGTTCTAATTTGCTTCACACCCATCTGTGAAATTGCAGGACTTTCTATTTCTCTTGGTGTATATAATATTATACTAACTAAAAGTTATTTTTGTGAAAAATAAATAAATAAATTTGAAAGGGAACTGATAAGAGAGTTGTGATAAACATTAACAGCTCCCTCAGCTCCCTCAGCTTTACAGTGTTTCATTGTTTAGCTGCCTGGTTCTCTGATGCACTGTTTTGGTAATTCTCACCTTTCTCATTTTGTTTTGAGAAAATCAAAAATAAATGATAAAAACCAACACATAGTATAGATAGCAACTTACCAGTAAACATCCTGAGGCACCAGATATTTACATCTGGAGGTGGTAAAGGCCAAAAATCAATCTAAAAAGAAATAAACACTGAACTTAAATAAAATGGGTCACAAACAGAACTAAAAATAATGATGCTCCCTGGCTGCTGGGTGTACTAATAAAGAAGTTCTTTCTAACAAGTTAAAAAAAATGATGATTACATGTAAACATTGCATTCAGAACTTGTTTTCACTGCCCCAAGTGCCCAAAAAGATCAGACTGTACAGGGTACACACAGAAAGAGACCAAAACTACATGTAAACGTGACTAAATCAACAGAATTACAACCTAATTATTGAATATATTCTATGATGATTGAAACTCTAGTCTGTAATTCTATTTCTCATTTCCGGTTTGTTCTTTTTCATACCATTAAGACTAACAAGTTATTCTTACTCATAAACCTGTCATAAAAAAAACATGTGTAACAAGAGGAATAATAAAGACATTAATTCTATCCTCTCCTCTTTGCAGGTATTTTCCATTCGGCATTGTGTTCCTAGTGGCAGGAAAGATCCTGGACATGCATGACCCGGCCCACCTGGGGGAGAAGCTGGGCATGTACTTCATCACTGTCCTGGCTGGTCTTTTAGTGCATGGCCTCATCCTGCTGCCTCTCTTCTACTTCTTCTTTACCCGCAAAAATCCATTCGTCTTCATTAGAGGGTTGCTGCAGGCTCTTGTCATTGCGCTGGCCACTTCCTCCAGGTAGGAGGAAATAAGCATTTTTATGTGTTATATCCCACCCATGTAGATGTTGCCAAGTCTGACTGGGACATTGTAACAGTTTTAACTGTGCATGGTTCAGACTGAAGCCTGATAACTACCCTGACCTCCTTTCATATCCTCGGTCTTCTTTCTCTGCAGCTCAGCCACGCTGCCAATCACTATGAAATGCCTCCTGGAAAACTGCGGAGTTGACCGACAAATTGCTCGCTTCGTCCTTCCAGTGGGAGCCACTATTAACATGGATGGAACAGCCCTGTATGAGGCAGTGGCAGCCATCTTTATAGCTCAAGTTAATGAGTATGACTTAGACTTTGGCCAGCTGGTCACTATCAGGTGAGATAGCGCTCCCTTGAGGCATTTATTGTGTTGAGAATCTGTTTCATTTACACCTCTAATATCTTTGCTCTTGTCTCATCAGTATAACTGCAACAGCGGCCAGCATCGGGGCAGCTGGGATACCTCAAGCGGGTTTGGTTACAATGGTAATTGTCCTGACTTCTGTGGGTTTACCACCCGCTGACATCTCCTTGATTGTGGCCATTGACTGGGTGCTGTAAGTGCCACAAAAAATTATTATTTTTGAGTAGGGCTTACTATTCGGGCTATTTGGTCAATTTATGAATAACCTTTTCTCTCTCGTTCCATCAGGGATCGGTTCAGGACAATGATCAATGTTCTGGGTGATGCCTTAGCTGCTGGGATTATGGCTCATATATGTAAGAAGGACTTTGAAAAATCAGAAACTTCCACTTCTGCTGCTGTGTCCGCTGCTGCCGATAAAGGCCGGGTAAGGAGAACCACCATCACTAACTTCTGATACATGCGCAGTCATTTTACTCTGGATAAAATTTGAAACAAACCTCGTAGTGCTGCTAAGCAATGGGACATGAAGTCACCACGGCCGTAGGTGTATATATTTGTACCAAATAATTGATGACATGTACAATATTTTGCTTTATGTTGTATTAAACCCTGGCACATCACTCATCCCCAGCACCCCCTACCTTTAAACTAACTGTAGCCCTATCACTGTTGTCTTCCCCACAGAGAGACACAGTAATCTCCTTTGGCAATCAGAGCGTGACACTGTCTGATGCTCCGCTGATCACACATCGCTGTGATTATGTGTTTGAGGTCGATGGAGACAGCGTGCTGGAGAAACCGGTGCCCTGCTACAATCTTTGCCAAGTCTGAAACACTTTTACAGGATGGACAGGATGGACAGTTTTACAGGATGCCTTCTACGGCGTGTAGATTCACCTACAAAGGCATTACCTGGGGCTCTAAAAGTTCAGTCAAAGCCTGTGCCATGCAGAAACCTCCATTACTTGATACACTACACAACACAACACAACATGTCTCTATTCATTTTTGCATATAGAGAGATGTGAGGAAATGCATTTTATTAAATACACTTATTGTCTGAATGCACATACAGACATCAATATGTGTTGCAATGTCACGCATTAGACGGAGATTAGTGTTAGACATCCACAGTAGACCTGTCCTAATGAAGTATGATTGCAGTTTGACTTCAGTCTAGGTTTTAAAATGCCTTAACATTGCCTCATTTTTGACAATAATACAGACTTGAAAGACTTGAATGTTAAGAGGAACTAATAAACACAGAGCAACAGAACAGTAACTTCATTTCTGTTAGACAAGGTGTTTATGGCTAAATATTAAAGCAACATTAACAAATATACTGGCATAACCATAGCACACAAAAATTATAATATAATTTGTGTTTTTATACTACTGCTTTTAATTTTGTGTTAATTTCTAATAAAAACGTGGTACATACCAGTGCTTTGAGTTTTTATTTTAATAACTAACCTCAGTGACTATTAACTTACTATTTGACCAGAGGTGTAGTCCTGCTGGAACACTCCTCCACTTTTTTTCCAGGAGAGGAAATAAAATATGTACAGTTGGCTTAAATGGCTGAAATGTAATGATCATTTTAAGTGTTTCATGCGACAAAATGAGTGATCAAAGCTGTTATATTTAAGGCCACATTTAATGAAAGTCTGAAATCCCTCTTTTGGCTTCAAAAAGCTACTCTGTCAGTTTTGTGGCTGACTGAAACCCGCAAAGACATTTTAATCCGTTGTTACCCACCACACGACAAGTGCGCCAGATCTCCTGTATAGAAATGCGACTAAAACCTAAAACACACTTCAGTTCAGATCTGCTCGGTTTCAGTAATATATGAGTATTACTGAGGAGCAGAAAGGGGCCCAGCTCTGAACACTCAACATGAGGGCTGAGTGAAGAATTACAGGGAAGAGCAAAGTTTTAGCACTGCGCTCACAGCTTTGAACCATCCGCCCATCACAGTTACTCTAATAAAATAACCCCTCTAATTCCAAATACATAAACACTCCAACTATCACAAATCCCACAACCAAAACAATACATGCTTCTTTCAGAATTAATTTTAGGCAAACCAGGTTTGTCTGAGTCATTTAAATATTCTCCTTCCAAAATTTCTTGCTTTGAAAAGGAAAATCCTACAAATACATAAAAATAGGCCAGGCCAAAATACCTGCTGTGCCCATGCATTTCAGTAGCAAATCTGAAGTTGCACCTCTTCTTTAAATCCCCACAGCAGCTTGTTTGCGGGCCTTTCCGTTTCAGAGGGCCACAGGAGAGCCACAATGCAGAAGGCAGGCAATCAAGATACTTTTAAAACTGAGCCGATGGATTTGCAATGTTAAACATTTCAGAAATCAATAATGAACACAAGTTCAGTCTTTCATGTCGTTTATTTTTCTTCTTCTTTCAGATCTGTACTATATAATATTGAAATATCTGCCACAATTAATGGACGTCTCACAGTAATGTTTGAATCTCACGGTAATACTAACTCCTGCGCATTTAGGTCAGGATTTGACGGTAAATAATGTTGTGTTCTTCTGCACACCGTACAGGTGTTACAGCTGCAAACACAGGTTTAGGGTTTATAAATGGAATAGCTTGTAACAAAGCAGACCTCCTCTGGAATCCAGCCTCCACCTGAGCTGACAGGTATAACTGTGACATTAACACTGTGAAAAATGACAACATTCAAACTTCACCAGAGAATAAGTGAGGAAGAGAGATGGCACCAAAGTCAGAGAGAGTGCGGGCAACTATCCAACAGCAAAGCATGAAAGAGAGACAGACGAGCAATTTGCCAAAACTTCTTTTATAGAGGTCCCTTCTTAATTCCTAGGGTGTACTTCATTTTTCACACGCCATTTTGGCTTTTTTTTTTTAAACAAACAATGGAAATGCTTTAAATTTGGTAATTTGAATGCAAAACAGACCAGCGCCATTGAGAAGAAACCTGAAGTTAGTGGACGTTTCTAATTTTCAAACATTTCTAGGAAGCTCTCGTCGCATGTAGAAGGGTGATAAAAAATAAAAATATAAATAAAATAAATAAAAGCCAAACTGTTGTTCTGGTTTTCTTTCTTTTACAAATAATTTCAAGCAGGTTTTTTAAAATATTGTATAAGGTGTCTGAAATTCCATCCATACATTTTCTTCCACTTATAGCCAGGGCTGTGTCATGGGGGCAGCAGCCTAAGCAGAGAAGCCCAGACCTCCCTCCCCCCCATCCTGCTCATCCGGGGGAACACCGAGGTATTCCCAGGGCAGCCAAGAGATATTATCTCTCCAGCGCGTCCTGGGTCTGCCCCAATGCTTCCTCTCAGTAGGACATGCCCAGAAAACCTCATCCAAGAGGCACCCAGGAGGCATCCTAGTCAGATGCCTGAACCACCTCAACTGGCTCCTTTCCATGTGGAAGAGCAGCAGCGGGAAATGAGCACAGGAAACGGGTCCGACTTGCCAGCAACGCAGACCAAGCTCTCGCTGTGGCTGTACAGGGCCTGAATGGCCTGAAACAAGGGGCCAGACCCCCCCCCCCCCCAGGACACCCTGAGGGACACAGTCAAATGTTTTCTCCAAGTCCTCAAAACGTAGACAGGATGGGCAAACTCCCACACACACACACACACTTGAATATCCTTGAGAGTATAAAGAGCTGGTCCAGCGTTCCACAACCAGTACAAAAACCGCATTGTTCCTCTCGAATCTGAGGTTTGACTAATGAACAAACCCTCCTTTCCAGCACCCTGGCACAGACATTACTAGGGAGGCTAAAGAGTCTGATCCGCCGATAGCTGGAGCACACGGTCCCCAGCTTTGAGAAGGGGGGCCCTCTCTGCCTCCTGAAGTCAATGACCATCTCTTTGGCCTTAGTGTTCAGCTCCAGGTTGTTTTTGCTGCACCACACTGCCATTTCCCGCATTTCCTCCCTGTAGGCTGATTCATCACCCCCCCCCGATCAGGCCGACACCATGGTGTCATCGGCGAACTCGATGATGGTGTTCGAGGAGTAGATGGGGTGCAGTCGTACATGTAGAGTGCATACAGGAGGGGGCTCAGCACACAGCCCTAGGCGGAGCCGGTGCTGAGTGTCAGGGTGGAGGAGCAGAGCTGACCCACCTTAACAACCTGTGGTTGGTTGGTCAAGAAGTTTTTGATCCAAGAGCAGATTTGGGGGGGGGGCAGGCTTTGAGGTGCTGGAGGACAAGCCTTTCAAAACATTTCATGACTACAGACGTCAGCGCCATTGGTCTGTAGTCGTTAAGGTCTTTTATGACCGTTTTCTTAGGAACCGGGATGATGGTGACTGCCTTTAGACAGAACAGGACCTCAGCCAGTATCAGGGATGTATTAAATATCCTGGTTAGTACTCCTGCTGACTGATCTGCACAGGCAGGGAGCACTTTGCCCAGGACCCCATCCGGTCCAGCAGCCTTCCGTGGGTTAACAGCCTTTAGTGTTCCTGGAGAGTGAAAGGTTGGGGGCTGGGGGATTGGCAGGGCACCAGGGGTGTGGCTGGTCTGGATGACTTGAAGTGGATGAAGAAGTGGTTGAGCTCATCCGTTAACAAGGCATCTGGATTGACAGCAGCTGATGAGTTGACTTTGTAGCTCGCCAGATGCTGGATTCCTTTCCACACCCACCGAGCCTTTTTTCTCTAGGTGCAACTCCACTTTCCTCCTGTAATCCTCCTTAACAGCCTTAATGCCTCTCCTGAGGTCAGACCTAGCCATACTGTACAGAGCTGTCACCTGAGTTTAAGGCGGAGTTCTGGGCCCTCTATCTCTATATCTAGCCATTATCTCTCAACCTTACGCACCAGGCTCAGGCTCTTTCCCCACCAGAGAGGTGACAATCCATGTCCCGATGGCCAGGGATCGCTCCGCCATGGCCTCTGCCCGACACATATTGCACCCGACCCCCCACAATGACTCCTGCCGGGTGGTGGGCCTACAGGAGGGCAGGCCCATGTCTCCTCTTCAGGCGAATGTCCGTCCACCAGACGCTCTCCCTCCACAGGTCTGGCTCCAGGATGGGGGCCCAGTAACCCAATCCTGGGGAGGGTAACTGTGCCTGAAAATGTATACTCATTCTTTTTCAGAAAAAACATTTTTGTCCTTAATTGTAAAGTGAAAAGTAATCAAGAATAAAAGCATCATTGTTGATGGTGTTGCCAGTTAATGTATAATTGCTCACTGTGTCCCCCACCTGGTTGCAGGTTTTAACTGCCATCTACATGTTCAAATACAAATCACGTCTTATACCTGCTGCCTCAGTTCTACTACTGAACCACAACAATTCCACTTTTGCATGATTATGTGTAGCATATACAATACTGTAATATAGCAATATCTGTACATAAAAGTACAGTACACAACCACTCATTTAGCTTTCTTCAAGAGAATCATGTAGAGCAAATCCACAACAAGCTTCTGAATACACATTTAATTTTTTTCAATTTTTAAAAGCCACCATGTTTTTATTGAAATGTTAGAAGACATTTAATGGACTTCAGCTTAGTGTCAAAAGTGTTCAAAACCAAGAAAACAAAACAATCCATTAAAAACACTGCAATAAGTATATCAAGTATGACCACATACACTGTCAAATAAATAAACACTCCTCCTCTGATGTAAAATACACTATTTCCTCTTATAAATTAAGGCGGAATGCAGTTTATTTTGACTGCCCCTTAAACTCACTTGCACCTTTCATGCAATTCCAACTAGACTGTCGACAAAACTACACAGTAACATCAATAGAAAATTATATATAAAAAAAACCCCAAAAAGACAGTCCATGACTATAACAAATGTCTATTACCTGCTGTGAGCAAGTCATGAAATATTGCACAAAGTTAAGGATTGTGACACAAAAATAACGGAGATATTAAATCAAGATGCACAGTAAGACCAAAATTTGAAGCTCATAATGTGAGCACTCCTTTATGATGGGCCACACAATTTCAACTATTTACTGAAGTGTTGGGTGAATTATTGCTGGGGAGGGAAACAAAGTTTTAAAAGCGAATCCTAAAAATAGCAAGCAAGTTCTGTACCCAAGTATCTTCTTAGAAATATATCTCCAAGTGTTGCCCTGTTCAGTTTCTGCTGAGCTTGAATCAGAGCATTTACAGCACCAATGCTAACACCATCTTACACAAATAAATCCACTACATGTGTCACATTAACATGGGCATAGTTCTTTTGTAAATGGATGAGTGTTTTACTGAGTAGATTAACAAAGCCAAATATAAAGCAATCTATTAAAGATCAAAGCAGTGTGTTTGGTTTTAAAAGCCTGAATCTTTAACACTCATATAATAATATAAAAAAAATCAGCTGCTGCTGTTTCACTTAAGATACCTACACACTGAGGAGTGGACAATTTAGTCTGAATGCAAGATGAAGAGCCAGGTATTAAAAGCAGATTCACAGAGCCAGATGTCTAGTGATTAACTGCAGGAAGTACAACGGTATCAGCAGTGCCAACATACTGATTCAGTTTGTTACTCCTCCACAGTTTAACTTTTTTGGCACATTTCAGAAATTATTGTGGAAAACATTGAACAGATGCTTAATTTCCTTCAAATGTTTAAGTAGCATCAGCTCAACCTATATTGGTCCACAAGTTAACATCTTAAAACTAAACATTTCTCACAACTGTAAAAGCTTCCAATGGAGTGGCTTTTGTTGTTAGGCTGCTTTTGCTTGACCAGCAAAGTTTTAGGGGCACTATAAGTTTGCTACTGAGAGAACTAAAACAAAACTCCAAACCAAATCCAAAAAGGTAAATAAAAAAAACCAAACAAAACTTGCAGCAAAAGAAAATAAAATTTAATGGTTTATGTTCAAAGGGAAACAACCAAAACAAAAGAAAGGAAGAAAAATCTAAACTGAAATCCATAACAAAGGCCATTCGAGATAAGCACTCGTTAAAACAAGTTTGTAACTTAATACGGTAACAAAACTGTATGAATCTACAAAGAAAAATAAATCAAAACAAAAAGAAAAAATTAACTCAAAGTGAAAGAAAAAAAACAGATCAGCAAACAGCTAAAGTGGTGTTGCTCTCAGTAAGATTCAGTATTATGTATATAATAAGTACCTCATCAAAAGAAAGGAAAACAAAAAAAATAGAGCTCAGCTGATGCCTGTAAATCTTAGCCCAATCACAGATGTTATCAGTATCTGCAGTTTATGAACAAAAAACATTGGCCATTGACAATTCTGCATCAGTGGACTCCAACGTATTTATCTGGTTAACAACTGCTTAGAAAAACTTGCGAGGTTATCCGATAGTATCTCTCCCTGCCTTTGGTCCATCTTAATTCGTGACTCACTGACTGGGGTTCATTTGCTACTCGCATCAAACAACTTATAGTAGAGACACTTTCCATAGGGATAACACACACACGCACACACAAAAAAAAAAACAAAACATTTGCCTCCTAGACCTCGCCATTTCTTTTAAGAACTCAAACCTGGCTGGAAGGTAAGTAGAAGTAATAGATTACTATCAAAGACTGATATTCATAGCAACCTAAAGCTGACTGGCTAAAAGTGCTTTGCTCTTAAACTGACTTGTAGTAGTGAGCGGCATTGAAAGATCTGTGTCCATGGATGATAGTTTAAGGCATCTATTTCTACTTGTCACAAGGACCCAGGACAGCACACTGCTTTTCTGCAGTAAAACTGGCTTATGAAAGAGAGAAGAAAAAAAATTGGTGGGTGGGGGTGTTTTAACCCCATCTTTACACTAAATCATTCACTGTTGACACTTTGAGCTTCTATAATGTTCTGATTTTTTTTTTGTGCACTGCTAAGAACCAGTTCCCACAGTTTTACATGCAACACATATAGACAGGATTTTAGTTTTTGAGATAAGTTTCAAAAAATTTATCTCGGGGGTAATTTGGGATTTTGGCCTCTCCATTCACTCTAAATTAAAACTGAGTGTCCATGAACCCCAACAAATACAAGAATGGAAAAAAGAAAGAAAGAAAAAACCCTAGACACACTTTAAACAATTACAAAGGTGCAGAAGAGTGAACGTGTCACTTAACTCTGAATATGGTGAAACTGAAACTGGTGTGCCTGACTTTGAAAACTCTTACTTCAGATTTCTGCAATAAAAGCCTGGCACAGGTTACTTCCCGCTTCCTCTACACCTGATTGTCCGGCTTATTCTACTTGTGGCCCTTGCTGGTCTTAAAGGACACTTGCAGTATCTTGTCTCCGAGCCGGTAGCCATTCAGACTGGCGATGGCCATGGCCGCTTCCTCGTAGTTTGTCATGGTAACGAAGCCAAAGCCCTTGCACTTGTTGGTGTTGAAGTCTCGGATAACCTTGACATTCGTGACGGCACCAAAGGGACCGAACATCTGCCACAGGATGCTCTCGTCTGCATCCTGGCCCAGGTTGTAGATGAAGATGCACCAGCCAGAGGTGGAGTTTCCAGGCACACTGACGCCTCCCATGCTGCCCATGTGATCAACACCCATGGGAGAAAACCTGAAAGTGAGAGTATTTAGCATACTTGCTGTGTCTAAAAATGATCACATTACTGATTAATGCTTTAATTTTCTTAATTATTAATCAATGAAATCTGATAACACTAACATTTTAATCATAAATTCCATTCAATAGCTCTTCCCTCACCTAAATCGCTGTGCCTGGTGGTGTAAGGGCCCTCCAAAGCGCCGGGACTGGTTGTGGTAGAGCTGAGAGAGGAGCTGTGTGTTCTTCACCTGGTTTGGGTTGGCTGCAAATTTTACTGTGATTGGCTCCGAGGCGCCTGGTGGCTTTTGACCGTTCAGGTTTTTGACAGCCTCCTCTGCTTCTGCACGCTTATCAAAGCGAATAAAAGCGACCCCACGGGACACACCTAGGTATAAGAAAGCAGCTGGTGACCACCTATTCTGACAGCACAATTTACATTCAGCTACTTTACAGTGGCTGATATCAATTTGTAAAGAGAAAGTGTTAATAAATTTTGAAAATTTTTGGAAGAAAGCATGAAAGTCATTCACCTTGCGTACCTGTACCCTGATCAACAAGTACACGGGAATTAATGATACGCCCATAACGTGAGAACATGTCTTCCACATCCTTCTGGGCCATGTTCTTGGGAAGGCCGCTGATATACAGGTTAGCGTCCTTTATTGTGTCCGAGCTGGGCCGTGCATATGACACCTGGCAACAGGAAGCAACAAACGCCTGATTAAAACTCTTCTGATGTGCACAAACAAATTGAAAAAGAGCTACCAAAGTACAACAAAAACATTAAATATTTTGATTGAACAGAAACAATTATATCAGTTGTTTTGTCATATACTATCTTTTCATTCAATTGAAAAGCTGTTTATCAAAAAGCAACATTTTGGACTCTAAAAACGATATAAAATAATCTGGTTGTTTTAGACAAGTTTTTGGACTGAGCAAAAACAAGTGGGCGTCAGAAGCACAACAGAACATTACCAGTGATAAAAACATGAAATCAAATTGATCATTTTGAAAATTAAATACATTAAATACACTGACAAGTCGAATTAAAGTAAAACTTCAGAGACTTATCAGATAGGGCAGTAAGTGAGCGTTAAAAGCAGTATCATTTCCTCGGGCTGACATGTACTAGCTAGATAGCGGACAGCACAAGAGCCACAGCAAAGTTAAAAGACATAACATCTTTGCTTTGAGAATTGTAGAACACCTTATTGCACGTTACCTTGATAGTTTTGGACTGTAGCCTTAGTCCATTCAGTGTACTGATAGCTCTTTCTGCATCACTAGGGTTAAGATAGTTAACAAATCCGTACCCTAAACTGTGGCCTAGAGAAAAAAAAAGGAAAACAATAAAATAAAACAAAAAAACGTTGTATAGTTCAAAAAACAAACAAATAAATATTAAAAATAAAAGCAAATCTCAACATTGCATGCTAGACTAAACAAACAAACTGTCTACAATTAAACAGGGTTGGGCTGGTTGGAATCAATAAAAACAAGACTATAATAATCAAAAACAAACTACTTCCCAGCATGAGCAGGAAATCAATTTGGGACATCTCAAATAAAAATAAAAATAATTTACAGAATCGCTGAGGACAAAAAAAAGAAAAAAGAAAAAAACAGGCCATTAATAAACAGCCTGCAAATAAATAAAGTCAGACTCTAAGTCAAATCTCAGCCACCATGGGCATGTTCTGGCAATGCGGCGGCATGTATTTTTGCCAAGTCTAACAGGAATCCTTTTCACTTAATCCAAGATCTTGTGTTTAAGTGTCGATCTGATCTGACATGTCTTATTGCTTCAAAACTCAGCATACCTGCAACTTTGTCTCTTATCAGCTTGGCAGACTCCACCTCCCCAATGCTGCTGAAGAGGCTCCGCAGCTCATCCTGTGTCATGTTCTGAGGCAGGTAGTTCACGATCAGGTTGGTCTTAGCATCCTTCGCCTCATCCCCTCCCATGTGGTCTTCATAACCGTTCGACATGTCATACACCTCCTGCAGGTCAGCCAGGTGGGCCAAAAACACAAAGCAAGGTAAGCACACAGGGTACACAGAACTGCAGCGGAAACAGATTTGAACAATCAAATGACTGACTGGCAGCTACAGTAATTTGTTTGCCCAAACCTGTTAATTGTGATGACCTCCTGCCTTTGTTTTTCGGGGGTAAAATAAAAGAACGCAGAACAAGTAAATAACAGTGGTTATGTAAGTAGGCCTGTCACGATAACAAATTTTGCTAATCGATTAATTGTCTCAGAAATTATTGCGATTAACGATAATATT
>JAVDPK010001244.1:32744-45092 GCA_034780415.1 Cichlasoma orientale | reverse complement strand
CACACACACACACACACACACACACACACACACACACACACACACACACACACACACACACACACACACAAATAATAGTATATAGCAATAATCAATAACATCAATATCATCATTCCAGTTTTTGACCACAGTGAGAGGTCGGAGAATGGACACATTTATTTAAGCTTATGGTATAAACTCATGACATCTTCAACTTTTCAACTAGGATACCACAAGCCCAAAACAGATTCCGCCTTGCTATCATTAGGACAGGTTGTAATGTTTGTAAGCATGGAACAAAACCACAGGTCCTCACAGACTGACTGAACGGGGTCACCCTACCAAACACGCTCACTCCTTTATAGATGTCCTCATTTGATAATCATTTCCTCACCAGATGCTGAGGCACATAGTCCGCAGAGGTCACAACTTTCTGCAGTCAGTTCTTTCACAAACTTCATGTGGCCTTCAGATTAACTCAAGAACAGTGTGGACAGAGCGTCATGGAATGGGTTGCCATGGCCAAGCAGCTGCATCCAAGCCTTACATCACCAAGTGCAATGCAAAACGTTGGATGCAGTGATGTAAAGCACACTGCCAATGGACTCAAAAGCAGTGGAGACGTGTTCTCTGGAGTGACGAATCATGCTTCTCCATCTGGCAGTGCAATGTATGAGTCTGGTTTTGGTGGTTGCCAGGAGAACAGTACTTGTCTGGCTGCATTGTGCCAAGCGTATAGTTTGGTGGAGGGGGGATTATGGTGTGGGGTTGTTTTTCAGGAGCTGGGCTCAGTTCTTAGTTCCAGTAAAAGGAACTCTTAATGCTTCAGCATACTGAGATATTTTGGACAATTTCATGCTCCCAACTTTGTGGGAACATGACTGCACACCAGTGCACAAAACAAGATCCATAAAGACATGGATGAATGACTGTGAGCCAGGCTTTTTCATCCAACATCATTGTCTGACCTCACAAATACACATCTGAAAGAACTGTCAAAAGTTCCCATAAATGCACTCCTGAACATTGTGGAAAGCCTTCCCAGAAGAGTTGGAGCTGTTATAGCCGCAAAGGGTGGACCCTATGCATTAAGAATGGGATGTCACATGCGTGTGAAGGCAAATGAGCAAATACTCTTGGGAATATAGTGTATTATAGTACGAGTGCATATTTTTGACATGTAGGTAGTAACAATGTTTCAAGTGTTTCAATCTTTTACAAAAACACTCCACTCAGCAATCAGAATGCCGTCATTGTTTATATCCAAAGTCCTAGCAGTATATTCACCACGCACTTTTTTCTTCTTCCTCTTTTGAGCCCCACATTTTTGCTTTACTTGCTAAATATAATTTAAAATGTCACTGCACTACTCTTGCCAAAAAACAAATGGTTGCATAGTTGACATCAACCGGTTCGTGGACATTTTTCACAAATGACAGGGAGCAAGGACAATAAGTACAAGTAATATATTTCCCAGCAGGCCCCTCTGCCATTAAAACTATTCAAAAAAGGTACCTATTTTTACTCAGTGAAGGTCAGTTTATACAGGATAAAAAATAGTTTGGCACGGGTTCACAAGACAGAACCATGACCCAAACATATAGTGGAACTCTTATAATGTGTCCATTTTACAATAGCACTGGTAATATAATTATACAGTATAATGTAGAGGAGGGGTCCCTATCATAGTCATTTTGACTGGGTCCCATTTACTATCTGGGTCGTGGGGAGTTGTTGCCCTGTTTGGTACCTTTGGTACTTAGAAAGAAAGTGTGTAGTCACACACTTTACCTTATTTTCTTGTGAATAACACACACAATCTTTATGTGCATAACGCTTGTATTTAAAAAAAGTTTGCATATAAGGAAAAATTTGACATTATATACACTGATATATGACACATCTGTGATAGGCCAGTATCAAAATACATTCTCAGCAAAAGCATATATTAGAAAATATTTTCTAGTTTTGCTTTCCTACAATATCATTATGTGTATTTTTCACCTTCATCAAATGGGCAAGCCCCATATTTTGGCAAAGGGTCAAAACTTCTCTCGGTCTCAAGCAGAAGGAAAAATTGTTTTTTAGTTTCAGTTGTTGACAAATACGTGGCAAGTCTATGTCATAATTTGGTGACCATTAGGATCCAATATACCCATATGGATAGCAGTGCAAGGAAGTATACGTTGATTATACAGTATAAATTATCCAATTTGTTTCAATTTAATTTATTTTCTCTTTAGAAAAGTAGTTCTGTGTGCAGCAGTTTCAGACTAATAGCGTTACACACAGACCATAAAGAAATTCTCCATATACAGTAATACACTAACAATTAAGATACAAGCACAGCACAAATCAACCTCTCACACCCAAACACAATGTCCAATTCTGTTTGAGACCCCTATAATTGAAATGTGCCAGCCATGTGTAGTCCACAAAAATGCCTGTGACAATAACTCATATTCATCAAACAGAAATTGTGATACATCATTAAGACCTTTGCCCCCATAGCCGACATTTTTCAGGTTAAAAGTCCACACTGACTGGCACTGCAGTATATTTATTGCACTAAACTGTCAGTTTTTTGGTGACAGATCATCCAGTAATAAAATATAATTGTATTACTCAAAATTTCCACTTTTACATGTTTTGTAGTGTACTGGCAAATGATTTAACAGTGTTGAGATTTGTACAGTATCTGTACAAAGTATAGGGATCTTCCATCCATTGAAGCATCTTTAGCTTTTTTCCAGTACTTGGTATCTCATAGGTCTCTGTGTTCTCATCAGCTGTGCCACTATCAGGAACAAAGCAAACTGCATGACAAGAGAAAAAAAAAAAGAGGAGCAGGATTCTGGTTAACTGCCACAAAATCACATTCTGCAACTGTTTCCACTGGAATAATTAAACACCACAGTATTACGTGAAAATGTGCAGTCACTTGTGATTAGAAGCACAGTCTAACACCCCCAAGTGACAAGTAAAACCATGTAAAAATGATTGGAATGCAGAAGATGTTTAGCTGGATGACTTAGCATGGAAATACCCATAATCTTTGACCAATAATGTGTGAATGCTAAAAGCTTGAAATTTAAAGTACACAATGTTTTTGAATGAAAATCAACCAGTAATAAAGTTACATTACTGCTTGCTTTTCTTGGTACTACTCTTTAACCTCTAAACAAGCTGTATGCATGTACCCAGAATATACAGTTCAGAAATATTTAAAATCTTTCGAACCTCCACCACAAAAACCAACGGAAAACCCCAGATGATCATTTTCAGTGCAAACTGTATGGCCCTCTCCAGCTCCACTTGGCAGCCCTGAAAGAGAGACATTGAAGAAGAAAATTAGAGAAACAGACAGGTCCAGTCAAACCTTAAAGATGAAGCTTGCTAAATTGATCAAGATGCACGTTTACCTGCTTATAAAGCTGCCATGGCTGGTGCACAGTGCCATTGCAAGAAGAGAAAGTAACGTTGCAGCAGCTGTGAGGAACCCCGAGCCCTCCCGTTTTGTTAAACCAGGTGGTTTCCAGCCAGTCCATGTAGCCTTTGACACCACAACACTTGAACTAAAAGGGACCGAAATACCCAATCACCACAAGTCAGTATGAGACACTGGAAACCTTCCAAAACATATATATCTGGTTAACGTGAATGTAAGTGGGATTTAGATTTATACCTATACCTCTCAGACACAGACCTCATTAAGCCTAAATATCCTCTTGATGGAAAATTGTCATTAAGGAAAGATTATTTTAAACCATCATCTATTTAGAAGTATGAATACTGGCTCAGATACACCTGTTGTTTTGCTATTCCTGTTGCTGAAGCAAGCTACACAGGTTTTACACAGTTTGTGCAACAGCTAGGCATTTGGAGGGATTCATAACTGCACCTACATGACTTATTAGAGTACAAACCTCCTCTTGCATAGCATCCACAGACCGAGAATTGGGATCCTGGCTGCTGCCGGTGTAATTCTGAAACGCTCCACTGAGGGGCGCTATCTCTGTATCGAGCTAAGGAAAAGGTTTGGAGATACAAGGATGCATTTTTTTTCCCACTGAATAATCATCTCTTATCATGAAAGCACAACTGTCCAATGTGCATTCATTTTTAAGTAACATTGCATACCTTCACTGAATGGAAATAAGCCAGTGCTGAAGCTGTACTTTCCACACAAAAGACCACAACTAAGAGGTAAACAAACTGGAGAAAGAAAAAAAAAACAAACACATTATATAACGTCCAAACACTGATGCACATACAGATGCCCACAGTCACAAACACAGAGTGACAGCCTCACCAGTCCCTGTAGACAGATTGAATCCTTGAGGCTCACCCAGGAGCCGAGGCACCCGGTGACCAATAGTAATGCAGCGCTAGTGACTGTGACCAAAACTGGCAGGGTCATGTAGGACTCAGAAAAAAACAGGCTGCTCTGTTCATACTTCATCAGCAGGTAGACTCCACTCAGGCCCACCACTAACCCCACCGCCTGATAAATTTAAAAAAAAGAAAAGAATCAATAACCACACATCAGCCTCCTTTTGACATTACTCAATCTTTTCTTAATATTACAGAGAGAGAATTTTATTGGTTAGTAAGAGGTCACATATTTTTCCAAGCTTCCAGCTGTCTTCATTAAACTCACCATCTTCCAACTCTTCTGGTTTCACCCTACAGAACTAATATGGCATTGACCTTCACACAAGTCTTGGCAACAGTTTTTTCAAAGAGAATAACTTTTTTTGCAAGATACTTTGTTCAAAGCCATTTTCACCTGGAAGCTGTTTCACCTAGTAGCCACAGAAACGTTACTGCACCAGTTGGGGTGAGGGCTTCGTAGTATAAATAATTAGTGAGAAACAAATGCTGTTCTTTCAAAGTCCTGGGAATTCAACTGGCAACCTTCCATGTACAATCTGCTTTTTTCATAGGTCACTGATACATATCTATTGGCTTAACCTAGTCTTTATAGCTCTGTGTTGCTTCAGTTTTGGCACCTAAATAAACCCTGTTCTCAGCAAATCACATTGTTATAATCTAATTAAAGAAAGACTCCAAAAAAAGTATGATTGTATGCTTATTATTTTGTCCAGGATACTCTTGGAAAAAAAAGTTTTAGAAAATGGATATGAATGGCTTAAAGTGAATGATCTAAAAAGCCATAAGAGGGTTGGTTCCTGCTACTGTACTCAGGCTGTGTGAGTACCCTGTTTTTTTGTTATTAACTTCATTCAAAAACACATACAGTTACCACAGAACCAGTCATAAGTTTGTTTCAGCAAAAACCCCTTACATGCACATAAGAATAAAATGAAATAAAAATAAAGACAGACCAGTAAAGTTTAAAAATACAGATATGATTATATAAAGAAATATATTAAATAATTAATCTCATCTTACTGATTTTTCCGTAGTTCCTGCTTCTCACATGACCTCTTGTGTCACATGACATGTGACTCCCAAAGCAATTAAGGCATAAATATATATAAAACCATAGACAAAAACATAAGTAATATTTTATACCTGTAGATTTCTTTTTAGACTCAATTTATTATTTTAAACAGAAGTAAAAAATCAACACTTGGCAAAAGCGATAACCCCATTAATAATTCTAATAACAGAATTTTGCAATATTAATACAAGCAGTATACACAATAATACAGCAAAAATAAGCTGTAGCAACGCTAATAAAGTCTCACCTACCAACAACAGCTGACACATCAACTGAAGTATTGGTTTTAAAGCCTTTCTTCTCTGATTACACATTTTCAGAGTATATAAGCAGGGAGGAGAGCGCGCAACAGTCGATGCAACCTGCGGATGCGTTAAAGCAACGGTGACATAAAGATAAGTGAGTCACGTCACGAAGCCTCTGTGGGCTTATGTAAAATAAACACTATCTATCTGATAAAACGACGTGCGACTTGAGGCGCTTTGTCTTCAGAGAAATGTAGACTCGTGAAACGTCCCTTCCGCGCTTCCAAAAGATCAACTTCCCGAAAGAACGCGGAAACTTCTTTTTTGCAAAACACGATACGACAAGCTGCAGTGAGCGTGCAGTAAATATTTCTGTGGTTGCTTAACTTAAGGTGGAATCAGCACTGCTGTTTAGTTATAATACTCGAAGTAAGAAATCCAGCACAACACCTCACATGGTGTCTGTTGTGTAATGCTTGACTTAGTGCATGTTTACACCCACCTGTGACTGCTCATGGAACACGGAAGCTTATCAAGACCCCTTACCGTCCTTTTGCAATCCTAGTTTAGATCAACACTGCCCTCTTGTGAATTTAAGCGAAATAACGACAAAATAAGAGTTAATATTTTTATCGTGCGACAGTGCGTGCTTAGTGATAGAAGAGTAGGTCTATTCGGTTCCTTTGGTTAACTCAAAGAAGTGTTATTGACTGCAAAAGTGTTTTTACAACTACAAATGCTGCATTCAGGGTCTAAATGAAATGAGACAGATGCATATTCTGCAAAAAGTACCTCATGTTTGGAAAGTGAAAGTAGTAATGCGGTACTATATGGCTTATTCTGGATTGGATAAACGGATTGGATAAACGCTATTGTGTTTATGTTCAACACAATAGCGTTTTATATGCACAATGTCTTTAACATTTCAGAACAGGTTGCATCTGACTTTAAAAACCTAATATATAAAAGTCTAACATGGTGCTTATAAAAAACCTTGTCAGTATATCACTGCTAATCTGTGTTTCTGTAGATGAAATTATTTTCTGTGGTCGAAGTAATCCTGATCCGTTAAAGTGCAGCAAGTTAGAGTGCAGATGATAAGAGTCTTGATGGAAAGACTTAAAAGGTATATTTTTTTTTATCACGATCAACAATCTGAAAGGGAATGTAAATGCAATGTGAATTTTATATTTAGCAAGTCTCTTTCTCTTCAGCAGTCAGTTCCCGTTGCTGTAACAGCTCAGCGTCTCTGCAGTTTGACTGAGGGAGGTTTTTGTATGAGTGCAGATCACTGTGTGCACACCCAAGCACTGTTAATTTCTTCATAAGCCTTACAGTGATAAACTGCTCCGTCTTCAGCCTGAACTCTGGTGATGGTCAAGTAAGTGTTCACTCCGTCTCCTTGGCCAGAGAATCGTGAAGAAAATTCACTTGTGGGATTTTTACCATTTTTCATCACCAGCTTGGGAACTTCTCCAGATTTCTGCTGATACCAGTGTACTCTACTGGTTCCATCTGACCATGTTTTTACTTTTGGATTGGTATTACAGGTTAGAGTGACTGTGGATCCAAGTGAAGATGTTGCCACAGGTGGTTGAGTAACAGTCAGTTGGCTGGTCAGTCCTGAAAAAAAAAAAAAAAAAAAAAATCATAAAACTGACCCATTCAAACATGTTGACACATCTATGGCATATCGTTCAGTTAATTTCTTTATGTGAAAACATTTAATAATCTAATCATTTCTTAGATATTCAGTGTAATCCTGACCTTTGACGCAGGTCAGCGTCCAGATGAGGATGGTGATGAGAGTCATGGTGGTTGTGGTTTCTCTTGTGTTGACTGACAGATCTGAGTCCTGTTGAACTCACAGGACTATAAACCTTCTCAGTTCACTGGAGGATCAGCTGATGATGCAAAGCCTCCTCTCTATGGAAATGATGTCTCTGCTCTCAACAAACTGAAGGCAACGTGGGACACAAAGACAGGAGAAGTACAGTTTAGATTTACATAAATTGTTATTACAATCCTAATTCCTGATCCTAATTCAGTAACAGAAAATATATCAGAAAAGTGATCATTTTTAACTGCTGGATACAAATAGTTCTTTTATTGTTATATTTTGTAACTCAAGCTTTTTCACTTTTTTCAGGGATTTAAATGTTTTCAATTGATTTTTAAAATATAAGATTATGATAGGAGAAAATGCACTTTGGTTTCAGTTTTAAAATTTTACAATAAAAATTATGCAAATGATCTTAAATGATAAAAAAACAAAACACTAAAGCCATTTGAACCCAAATTGTTTTATGATAGATAACTTATAAACTGTCCAGCTTTACTATGAAAAATTTTACTGCCTCTTAATGAGTTTGTATCACTGTGGTGGACTTTTAGTGAAGGAACCAAACTCACTGTTCATTGTAAGTATCTAAATCTTCTTATTACTGCAACATATTACATTATAATTATTTAAAATGTACCATTGAAATATAATTAAACAATAATTGATTCAGGATATCCAGGATCCAGGATTTTCTTGCTGTGAGGGAACAGGGCTAACCACCATACCACCTGCTGCCCTGCTCACAGACCACCTAAAAAGAAAGAAGTGCCAGCAAAAATATTTTAATTATAAAAAAAAATCACAAAATCAAAACATTTCAACTGTACCAAAGAACAGAACAAGGGGGAACATTAAACATTAGGTCTCTCTCTTCCAAGTTTCTATACATAAAGGTTTTAATAACTGATCAAAAATATTGATTGATTTAAACATAAACCTGGTTGCAGCAGAATAAATATGTTTAAATGCATCAACACCCCAGAATTATGCTAACCATCAGAATCCTCAAAGCACAGGCTGAGGAGGAGTGACAGCAATCTTTTGCTCCAGCTTATCAGTCAACCAAAGATGCAGACAGAGATTTAATTCATATAAGCTGGAGAGGAAATCACACTGCACTCAATTAGAAGATCTTGGTTTGGCCTGTAAAAATAGTTTATTGCTCTATAAAAAAAAAAAGTCCTCTGTAAAGCCAGGACATCTTACTACTTGTCACTGATAAAAGAAAACAAGAACAATCCCAGGTTTCTGCTCAGTGCTGTAACAAGGCTGTCAGAGCTCTGTTGAGCCATGTATTGCTTTAATGTCAGCTGGTAATGACTTCATGAATTTCTTCAGAAATAACATTTTAACCATTAAAGAAAAAATATTCATTGATCTCACAGATGTATCTTTAAGAACAGCAACTTATTAACCACTGATATTTATTTAGACTCTTTCTCTCTCATTGAGCTTTATGAGTTAACTTCAATAATTCGTTCTTCTAAATCATGATTGTGTCTGTTAGATCCCATTCGTACAAGACTGTTCAAAGACATCTTACAATTAATTAATGCTTCAGTTTTAAATAGGATCAATTTATATCTGTTAACAGGATACAAACCACGGGCTTTTAAGGTGGTTAATTAAAAAGCTTGAACTTGACCTCGTTAGCTAATTGTAGACCAATTTCTAACCTTTTTATTTCAAAAATACTTGAAAGAGTAGTTGTCAAACTACTGAACTTCAGCAACAGTTGAAGCAACAAGTCCCCTCTGTTCTGATTTTTCTGCACACGTGACTCTCTTTTGGCGTGCATGCAGATTTTCACAGCTGGTCTTTTCCATATTGTGCTTTAAAACCATTGCTGTAAAAATATCAAATATTTGAAAAATATACAGAATTGCAAAAGAGAAAAACCAGAGGTCAATACAGGTTTGATTTATTCACCTACTAGGGTTTATTCGACCATGAAATTCAGAAGTCCATTTTACCCGCAAGTCGTCGTTTCTGCAGCCCCTGAAATACGACCTATATGAGCGTTTCACAAATAAACGCTCCTATATGTGTACATCCTGTATGACAATAAAGGCATTCTATTCTATTCTATTCTATTCTATTCTTCGCGGGTAATGTGTTCATGTCGGTGTTGCCGTAGTTCAGGAGGTTGCGCAGGTAGGAAGGTTGATGGTTCAATCCCAGGCTGTTCCAGTCAGCATGCCGAAGTATAGTTTATTTATTTATCGTTTTAACTTTTCCGGGTGCATCTAATGCCATTTAGTCCACGTGGACTTTTCAGAAATCGGAGAAAATCCATATTTACGTATTATTTCAGTATTTGCCGGAGAAAACCGAACACGTCATTCACACGCACTTTCGTCTACGACCGCTGGAGGTCGCTTTTATTTTTATTTTAAAACGTAGAGACATCCAGGTTTCCGTAGATACCAGCTGAGATCATCA
The DNA here is from genome assembly GCA_034780415.1 of Cichlasoma orientale. Classification (NCBI taxonomy): domain Eukaryota; kingdom Metazoa; phylum Chordata; class Actinopteri; order Cichliformes; family Cichlidae; genus Cichlasoma; species Cichlasoma orientale. The sequence goes on along the minus strand of JAVDPK010001244.1, from coordinate 35,116 downwards.
TCAACTCCTTTGCGGTTCAGTTGGACTCTGTTGGACTGGTGCAGGACAGGCTGCTAGGTTAAACCCTGGGGAGCACCGGAGACATTATAAGAGAGAGAGATGGCGCTCGAGTCTCTCCAATCATCTGAAGTGTTTCTGTTTTAACTCTTGAGGCTATAGCACCTAAACTTTCATTCAGGTCGACAGAATCAGTGGTTTTGTTTTAGATTTAGATTCTAAATAGTGTCACTTCATTTAACAACTTTGTAATAAGTGAACTGAATGAATAAGTGTACTGCTGATCACTGAAGCAGTCATCCATGTCAGAGTCTGCAGCAGAAACTCACAGCTGCAACATTGCAAACCAGAACTGAGGGAGGTATTTGTACGACTCTGTATCACTGTGTACGCAGACCTACATATGCTCCCATACAGTAGTAAACTCCTGCATCATCAGCCTGAACTCCACTGATTGTCAGCGTGAACTCAGGTTCAGATCCACTGCTGTTGAAATGACTCGGAGTACCAGATTCACGCCTGCTGATTTTGTAAAACAGCAGTTTGGGAGGCTGTCCAGGTTTCTGTAGATACCAGCTGAGATCATCATCAACTCCTTTACTGGCTGTGCAGCTCAGAGAGACCGTCTGCCCCACAGAAACAGCCTTAAATGCAGGAGACTGAGTCACAGATGGACTGGCATCTGATCCTGGCAATTAAAATATGTTATTTTATGAAATTGACAATGTACAATGTCATTGTAACAGAGAACAGATCTCAGTAGAAACACATCACTCCTCACCTTGAAGTCTGAGCACCAGTGTGATCAGCAGTGAAGTCAGTAACATCATCATTATGATAAATCTCACTGTCAGAGACTCTGCACAGATGTTTCTTGTTGGTTCTTCTTAAACTGTATTAGGAGCAGTAAAGCCCAGCAATCATTCAAAACACAACCTGCTTAGTCAAATAAATGCCTGTGTGTGTGTGTGTGTGTTTTTGAGGAGGGAAAATGTGTGTCAGATGCAAAGTGAAATTATCTGTCAGCACTGTTACCTCAGTGATCTCATCCAACCTGTTTAAAAATATGATTTTTTTTTAAAAATAATGATTAATTGCATGACCAGACTCCATAAAAATATTTGTAGAACTTCACACTGTTTAGTCACATTATGTTAGTCACAAAAAATCAGCGCTGTTTGAGTTTTTGCCAGTAAACAGCTGCATCACTGTTCATGAATGGTATGATCATATTTATGAAATTCTGATCTTACAGGACAGCCTAATAATAATGAATTACAATAGTCCAGCCTAGAAGTAATAAATGCATAAAGTAGCTTTTGTGCATCACTCTGAGACAGGATGTTTCTAATTTTAGAAATATTACGCAAATGCAAATGCAAAAAAATGCTTAATCTGTGCTTAATATCTGATTTTAAGGACATATCCTGGTCTAAAATGCTCCAAGATTTCTCACAGTGTTACTGGAGGCCAAGGCAATGGCATCCAGAGTCAGACACCATGTTTCTAAGGTTTGTAGGGCTGAGTCCGAAAACTTCAATTTTATCTGAATTTAGAAGCAGCAAATTAGAGGTCATCCAGGCCTTTATGTCTTTAAGACATTCCTGCAGTTTAACTAATTGATGTTAATTCATCTGGCTTCATGGATAGATAAAGTTGGATATGCATAACAAATGAAAATGTATGCAATAATTTTTTCAATATGAATGGGATGTAAGGGGAATTTTATATTTAGGAAAACAAATATAATTTCTTCATATCTAAAAAGCCAACTATTGTTTCGATTACTGTCAGGAAATGTGAATAGAACATGACTTGCTGTAATCAAAATTCTTCAAAAATCCTTTTTCAAAGTTCCCCCAAACTAAATTAATATAAAAATGTAAATCACTATTTAGTGCTTGGTGAGGTTACTGTCAGCTCTGTGCTAAGTGGTCTGTGTCAGAGTCTCCTCCTCTTCAGCAGCTACAGTCAGTTCCTGCTGTAACGCCTCAGTGCAGTCTGACTGAGGGAGGTTTTTGTATGACTGCAAATCACTGTGTAAACACTGGGCCATTATGCACACTCTTACAGTAGTAAACTGCTGCATCTTCAGTCTGAGTTTCATTGATGGTCAAAGAGAAGTCAGAGCTGCTTCCACTGCCACTAAATCGAGCTGGTGTTCCTGAATGTCTTACGCTCACTTGCTTTATTAGGAACTTTAGAGTCTGTCCAGATTTCTGTTGATACCAGTACATACATGGTTTACCACCACAGGTTCCGACAGCTGGGTTAGTTCTACAGGTCAGAGTGACAGACGATCCAGGAGTAAATGTCACTACTGGAGGTTGAGTCACAGTGATCTGACTGCTGCATCCTGCACACAAAAACAAATC
>JAVDPK010001243.1:20161-36146 GCA_034780415.1 Cichlasoma orientale | reverse complement strand
TCTCTCTCTCTCTCTCTCTCTCTCTCTCTCTCTCTCTCTCTCTCTCTCTCTCTCTCTCTCTCTCTCTCTCTCTTCTTCTCTCCCATATGAACGGTGGCTTTTTGTTGAAGTATCCCAGCATCTGATGTTTGCTTGGCACAGAACTGTAATGTTTACCCTTCTCCGCTCTTTCTTTCTGTCTCTCTGCCTTCCTCCCTCCGTCCTTCCCTGCCCCTCTTGCTGTCCAGAATCCTGTCTCCTTTTTTTTCCTTTTTTTTGTCTCTCTTGATAATTTCCTGTATTGTTGACAGTTGATTTAGAAGTAGATGAAAGAAGCCTTTCAACTTCTCTTCCCCCATCTCCTTCCTCCCATCCCCTTTTCCTTTGCATTTTTCTTTCCTCTTCTCTCGTCTTCTTCTTTTGCTTATTATAGTGTTTGATAAACAATCTCAGTCATTTTACTCATTCAGTCTAAAATAAGACATGAGATTTGCAGAAATGTGATGCATCTGACTGAAATTTTTGGAAAAAAATGTTTACAAGGACTGTCAGAAGGTCACTGAGATTTTTTTTGATGCTATTTTGTAAAGAAAAATGATCAATTCAGTTTTAAATAACAGTTCACAATAACTAACTCACCAGGTAGTCAAAAGGAAACCACCAAGTGTTCCGTAAAACTGTAAAATACCTTTTGTCAGTCCAAAATCTAAAGATGTCAACACATGGAGGTTCTCGTGAAAACGTCCGATCAACGTATCCTATTTTAAAAATGAAAGCAAACATGTTATACTGTAAATAGAAAGCAAAGCAGTCTCATGCAACTGATTTTGTCATTTCTGGCTGTTAAAAAGATGAGCTCATAAATTAATTAAATGATTGATGGTAATTTTGTTGCCAGTAATTTAAATCATCAGTTAACCAGGGTTATTTTAATAACCCTTTTAGCCTGCTGGTTAGGCAAAAACAACAATTTAAAGGCATGCCCTTGGGCTAGAAATGACTGAAATACCTGAAAACTATGCAGGTCATTTTCCTTTTTTATGCTGTTTTATACACTGAATGATTATAACAAATAGAACTTACAATATAAGAGTGCATTTTACATACATTTTACCTGTTCAGTTCATATCCAACCATCTATACCCACTTATTAAAATTGGCTACATCTGTCACCACTGAACAAGGTTAAATATGATTCACTGCTCTCCAGCTGGTGTATAAAGAAGTTACTTTCTCTTCATGCTGGAAGTGGGAAATGAGCTCCCTCTTCTCTCTCTCTTTCTGTCTACCTCCTCTCTCTTCCTTTGTGCAGAGCTAATAAAAATAATCATTAGTTGTAGCCATATTTCTGTATTAAAGTAGATGGCAGATGAGCTATAACAGTACCGTCTGTGAAGGCACAAGTAGACATTTGCCAGCAATAGTGGAATGCCTTACATGCATTTCAATGCACAGCAGTACTGGCACATGATTCAACTCGTACCCTCACTAAAAACGTTGATTTCTCCAGCTGGTGGTTTTGAGTCATTACCATCATTTGAAATCTCTCTGTTGCGGCAAACCAGCAAAGAAAGAGACAGACTGGTAGTTGAGGGGATACAGTAAAAGAATTATGACAAAGAGGTAAATGTTTAACATCACGAAATTAGGTCAAGTTTCTCATCAAGTTAGAATATTTGGTAGAGTTTTGTGGAGGAAAGCTGGAGCGATTCGAATGAGGTGTGTGGCTCTCGGTCACCCTGCCCTGCCTGCGCCTTCTCGCGGGTCCTCAGGGGTATCATCCATAGAAATGGATTGTTGAAGAGCTGCCTGTGTGTTTGTGTAAGCGTGTGAGCGTGCACGGTCAGCTGGCCGAAGGCATTAAGTGTGCAACTGTACACACACTCGCACGCAGCCTTGATTTAACACACATGCATGAAAGATACACACACAGAGTTAACTTTTACGTGCTTGTATTTGCATGCCAGGCGTGTTGGTGTTGTTGGTTGGCAGGCCCATGGAAAGTTCCGCCAGTCATTAATGGCTGTTTTTATGCCTGACTGTGAGCATTTTGAGTGTGTATCTCAAGTGTCTTAAATCTGCTGCTGGCTGAGGCGCTTGTGTGTGTCTTGTGTATGTGTGTTGAAGTGGAGGAACTGAATCTGTAACTAGTTATTTTCAGTTTCTTTTATGTTGTGAACCAAAATTAGAGCTCATATATGCACACACTTTCTAGTATGCCTGTCTGTGTGTGTGTGTGTGTGAGAGACCATCGGTGTTTGTATGTATGATTAATTCAGCTCTGTGTGTGTGTGTGTGTGTGTATGTGGCAGTGCTTCACATGCTGTCACTCCTTGGAGGTTATAGTTGGGCCAGATTTAAGGGTGAAGGTGAGGGACCTCTGTTTTTTCAGAGGTTCCTGTCATTAAAACTAAAAAAAAGACACAACACTGTTCAAACTATCACAAGAACTAAGCAAACTGATTGGCTGTGACACGTTGGAGGAGTTACGCATGTTGTGCATATCGGAAGCGAAAGTTATTTTTTTAAACAGAAGAAAACATTGTGGTTGAAGGATAATGGAAAGTGGACCAACAAAATGTTTAGTCAGCAGACTGAAATCAGAGAAAAATCAGGATGCAGAGCTTTGAATAGAAGTGCCAGGCTTTGTGTCCAAGTAGCTATATACACACTGTAGACTGTCGAGCGTGATCCTAATCCAAAAGGGGATCGTATGCAAGGTTTCTGCAAGGAAAGATCTTCCTAAGACTTTAGTATAATGCACTTGAGTTATGTGGCTCTATCCACCCACTGTAATGTTAATTGGTGGCACAGTGGAGCTGCATATGTGCAACAACTGTGAAAGGAAGGAGACAGGGCTTAACAATTTAAGAGGAACTCATAAAACAGTATTGGTTAATAACACTTTCCTGGCTCTATATTCTCTTTTTTTGAACTTTTTAATAGTTTTTTTCAAGCTGATTTATATGCGTAAAAACACCTAGCGTGAGTAGAAGGCCAATAACATTGTCTTTGTCCTAAAAATAAAATAAAATAAAAAATCCTGGTGCTCCTCACCAGAGTTCAGCTTAAGCTTAGTGGGCTACAAGGCTTGTAAAACACTGATGGAAACCCTGATATGATTATGATCTTTTGGCCACATTGCCCACCATTAGTTGGGGGGCTCAGCAAAAGGAGGAAGTAAATGCGAGATTTACTTCGACCCTTTGTTCCCTCTCCTTACGTGTCCTCCCCCACCTCCCTTACCTCTACATACCTGTCATTTCTCCTTATATTGCCGCTCAGCTCATTTTCTCGAAATAAATACAAATTAAAAATTATGAAACTGAAAAATCTGACGGACCTGTGAGTAAGATATTTTTGGTTTGTCATTGAAATGTAAAAAAAATGTTAACACCCAAAACCTCAAGTGTTAAACACAGAAGTTAAAGTAACATCCTAACACACACTGTTTTTAGATGATATGTCACATTGGTTGTTGAGCTGTGATATTCACTGGTGCAAGCTACACACTTTACTTTTTAAAAAAAAAGAAAATAGAGCAAGAATGACATCTTCTTTAACATGGTGCCAGTTGAAGCTGGACCTGAGTAAAAGTTTAGTAAATGTAACCATTAAATAAGTGCAATCAAGCAGTTGGGTTGGGCGAGTTCTCTTTCCATTTTTCTTAGGAGGCCTGTTCCTCTTGTTCTTAAAAATAAAGGGTGATGAAGGGCTTGTAAAGAAAAGTAAGACCTGCTATTTTCTGACTGATGAAAAACTGATCAGGTGAGATCACATCGGCCGTTCACAGCAATTCAATGTGAAAATGACTCAAATGGCACCTGTAAACTGTAATAAAGAGTAATCCTGAACTGCTTGACCCAGTTACCGGCATAACTTACAGGTCTTATAAGGAGGGCATTTCAAAAAAGACAAATATATATATATATATATATATTTATATATATATATATTTTTGGTTTGAAAAGTGCAATTTTATATTTAACTGAGCTTCAGGCCCCTATTTTCCTTAACGTCTCATACCCTTACCCTCAAGCAGGAGCCCACACAAATCACTAAAATATTCCATACTCAAATCCACACATACACCCCCCCCCCCCTCGTCCCCAAACTAGTGTGTGAAATCCTGAGGCTGATTGAAGAGGAGGAATGTGACCTTGTGACCCCAAGCTGTAGGGAGGGGTGTTATAAGTGTGTGTGTGTGTGTGTGTGTGTGTGTGTGTGTGTGTGTGTGTGTGTGTGTGTGTGTGTGTGTGTGTGTGTGTTTGATAGTAGGGAGCAAGTGATTGTATGTACACCTTCAACTGGCTTGCAATTCCCAGAAGTGTCTTCTCTCATTTTTCAGCCCAATCCAGTTTTCCGCTAATGGATTAAACACCGATGCCTTCGCTCTCTCCCTTTCTCACATACACACACGCACACACACATTCATAAACACAACTACACAACAGGTTTCTCATGTAGGTGTGACTAAATGGTTTTTCTATCTCAGCACCCACACAGGCATGCACACACTATCCACTGAGCAAGCTTTTTTCCTGAGCATAAAAGTGATCATCTGAATGTCTCTTGGTGGATTGCCTGCATCTACGTGCTCATCCATCTGCAAATGGGAGTTTAGGCATCTGTGTGGGTGTGTAATAGGGAGACAGGGTTGGTTGGTGGGGAGTGGAATTATTCACTTCTTGACTTGGTGTGGCTGTCTTAATTAAGACTCATGGCATCCAGCCCTGATGGAGCTCAGCATTTGTGGCAGAGACGTGCTGTGTGTGGAGGCCTGGATGGCAGCAGGTCCACTGGTATTGAATGTGGGCTCTTTGTCTGGACTCTGTGGTTGTCCTCCTTCACCTGTCTTCATAGGCTGCTTGTAATGCAGAGCTAATTACAATGATTGTAGGCCTTTTCATTGAACTACATAGTCCTATATAGATCTTTAAGCCAGAGAAGTTAGGTCTTTATAATATTAATACTCACTTGTGTTTTCTCACAATATAGTACTTGCCACTTATGTAACTCGGTATATGTTTTTAGATTTAGTTGGACAGCTGTATGTGGCAATCTTTCTCTAGTCTGGAGAATCTAAGTTGTTATATGGGAACTGTAAAAAAAAAAAAAGGACACAAATACATGTACATGCCTTACAACTTACTAATTGTGTGTTTAAAGCTGTTATAATATTATTTCTAGGATAATCATCGTAGAAATAACATTATGCAAGGGATCACTGAAACTCTGCAGTGTGTTTTAACATCGCAACTAAGAATTATTTTTGTTAATAAATTGTTTTGCTATTGACATCATCAGAAGTCCAGTCCAAACCCCCTAAATATTAATTTTACACACAAAAAAAAGGCAAAGAAAAATGGAGATGAAATCAATACATTTTTGGTAATTATGCTACAACCTTGAGGCGAGTGTTGTGAACTGGTGCTATATTAAAAAAAGTGAATTGTAATAACATCCATCCATCCATCCATCCATCCATCCATCCATCCATCCATCCATCCATCCATCCATCCATCTTCTGCTGGAGTCTATCCCAGCTGCCATAGGTGGAGAGGCAGGGTACACCCCGGACAGGCTGTCAGTCTGTTGCAGGGTGACTGAATGGGAAAAAAATCTTTTGATTAATTAATTGCTAAAGTATTTGGAAGTGAATCTGTAATTGACTAAATATTGCTAATACTTTCATAACGCATTCAGGAACTTTAGTAAGTAATATTGGTCATAAGGCATGAATGAAACATTAAAAAGTTCAGGATTTTTTTTCCAGTCGATATATAAATGCACCTGTGCTCTAAAAGCAGTTTTTTTAGAAGCATTGGTAATATTTACGCCAATCAATGCCTGCACTGCAGTACCTGCAGTTTGTGTATGGCATTCACAAAAACAAGCAACAAGATTTGTTTTTATGTGCTGGTTTTAATGTAATTTTTCAGTGATTTTACTGTAATTTAATAAAAACTACCACATTTTCTCCGTGTTTCTGTCTCTTTGTGGGCACACGTTAAACCACATTATGTGTCCACTGCATGATGTCTGAGACTCAGGTAGCCGGGATCTTTAGGGTTTCACTCCAAGAAACCGTCATTTTGTTTGTTGTAATTTGTTTTTTTGGTGACTGTTTTGGTCTGGGCTCAGCTGTAGGTGTACCGGCTGGAGTCTTAGAATGAGAGTATTGTCTGCTGCCTGCCTGGGTATACAATGTATTATGTTCATGTGTGCCCGTGCTGTGTGTACTGGAGTTCAAGCATGCCTTTGCACCCAGTTGGTGTATATTGTGTGTGTGTGTGTGTGCATGCTCGCTTGTCTGTGTATTCGATGTGCGCAGTGAGGAGGAAGTGGCTGTGTTTGTTTAAACTAAGCACGCTCAGCCATGTGGGACAATTTAGCGGGAATCAGAGACCTATACACCCCTCCACCACCCTCCCACCATTCAAACTTCCACAAGTCTGCACTGCTCTCCTCCCCCATTCTACCACCAAACCTTCTGAATGGCCGGCTGTCTTTTGAAGGCTGAGGGTTGTTTGAGAAGTTGAGCCAATAGTGTGGCGAGGTGAGGATGGAGGGGGAGGAAGAGGGAAAGAAGGAAGGGCAGGGGTGGTGTTGCGACAGGTTAAAGCTGGAAGTAGGACCCAGGATGAGTTGAGGAGATGAGGGAGGCAGTGAGAGCAAATGGGCATAGAAATCAAAGTTTAACTAATCCTCATTAGCTGCTGAGCCTTTCTTGTGAAAAGCATGCAACCACAAAAGTTCTCCACAACACACACCCTACTCTATCTGATCCATCACTTGAAAAGGATCTCGCTCTGCAGGCAAAGAATCATTTGTATTCATTTGCGCTGTATTGCACGGATCCGACTACATTGCATGGTAATAACCTGGAAGACTGAGAGGAGGTGGTGGATGAGGACATATAAAAGAGAGATGAATGACAATGTCGAGCTAGTGTTTTATAATGGCATGCTAGCATAATATTGGCATATCTGCGATGCAAATGAAATGCAAACAGTGTGTTTGTCAGTTTCGCTGAAAGCCCACAATGGTGGATATTTTTAAAAAAAAATGCATGATAATTATTGATTCCATCTTTATCTTGCTTTGTTTCATTACTCTCTCACTTTTTCCACTTTGTCTTTCAATCTTCTAGTCTTTGTGTTTAGCAATGTTTGATAAAATAAACCACTTCTGAAGCATACCTAAAGGCATCCAGTCTTACCTAAAGGCATGCATGTGGTCATTAGGTTTAAGATCACCAGGGTTCAGTGATGCCTTGCTTGCAAAACCTGGGCTTGAGGTTTAAGACATACAAGAATTCCTTAATCTTTAACAATCCTTGGATGTTAGGAGTAGGTGGACTTTAATCTGGACATTTCCACGTAACTTGGACATTAGCAGGTTAGCAATGTTAAACCTGTGCTCACACTGCCTCTGTGTGTATGGAGCCTGTCCAGACCCACTAGTCAGACCAACTCAGCCTTTAGTCTCCTGACCTGCAGGATGGCCTTCCCCTGCGTGGCCAGAATGAGCCTTGGAGATCCAAGGTGTTTGGAAAGAGTTTGCTGTGAGCCCTCCTTGGGCTGAGTGCTCAATCCTCAGCTTCTTTGGATCTGATGGGGAAAAAGTCTTAAGTGTTGTGGGACAGGAGGAAGAAGGCAGGGAGGGAGGGAAGACAGAGGGAGAGAGAGATGAGGAGGAAGGGGAGAAGAAAAATCTGGAAGCACTGACATGAAGAAGAATGAGTCATGTTCATGTGCTTGTGGGAGAATAGCCACTTCCTCTGTAACACACAAAAACACCAACAAAATACAGAATGTTCTTATAAGAGGTCGGCCGGTATGTTTTACTTTTCCAGCTGATACTGATTATTTGTAATCAAGGAGGCTGATATGTTTTAAACTGATATACATTTGCGGTTTCATAGTTAATATAAAGCTAATATAAAATGAAATATACATCCACATTTTTCCTTGAAATTGTCCACTGTGAATGTGTTTGCACGGAGTGTGCAGGAGGCATCGCATATAGTACCCACTCACTAGTGGTGAATGCATCAGGCTATTAGCTGCACTGTTTGCACACTGGTATATTCCAGTATCACCCTTTGACTTTTCAGTAAGGAGTGGACGGGTTATAGACAGACTGATGTCTGGGCAGTTTGCGTTGGACTGTTGTGTTCTCACATGCACCTCTGTCAGGGGATGTGTAAACAAGCTCAGGGTTGCAGTCTGTGCTTGAATACAGCTATAGAAATGGACCCTAGTACTCATCAGTCTCATTTCTACACTCTCAAAAAAAAAATTCTTGTCACTGGGTTTCAAAATTGCTAGTTCTTGGGGCAGTCTTACATATTGACCATTGTTATATTGAAGCTGTTGGTTGTACCAGTCATCGGAATGACACTGATGTTGGAGACGATGAAAAATCTGACAGAAGTTATGACAATGACAAATTCCATTTTTCTTTTCTTTTCTTTTCTTTTCTTTTCTTTTCTTTTCTTTTCTTTTCTTTTCTTTTCTTTTCTTTTCTTTTCTTTATGGTAGGGTTGGTTTGTGCCATTCTGTAAACTATTTGTTGTAGAGTGGATGGTGATCAACATCTTTAAGTCAAAGGAGCTCTCAGTAAGAGGACAAGAGTGAGAGAGTGGCGGTCCTTGCTGATGTAATTGGTGGAAACATCCATTCCTCTGACTGGGATAAAGGGTATCACAGAGTCACTTTGTCTTTGTGTGTATGGCTCTTTGCGATGCCTCTGTTTGTACTCTCACTCCCGCACAATGACCCACATTATTTCATTTATTAGTTCCCCTCTTACGCCCACTCCTTCTTTCTCACACACAGAGGAGAATATTTGGACATATATCTCCTCTCCTCTTGAGTTACGTTGCTGCTACGTGGCAAGCATTGGACTGTCAGGCCTCTACTGTGGGTTTACTGCCTACTGGCCCCCAGCCCAACCACACACACACAAAATCACACATGCACACGGCCAACTCACAGCCGTACAGCTGCAAGAGGGAGGGCTTGCTGGCAGATGCACACATCTGCTGGAGCTAGTTGTGTTGTGCTAAAGCTAGCGGCAAACACATAACTCCCAGCGCAACACAGAGCTGATTGTAAACACTCTGCCTTCATAAATAGTCGGGGGGGGGGGGGGGGCGTGGAGAGCCTTTTCTGAAACTCTGGGCTTGACTCTTAATTTGCCGGACTCATTCAATATTCTCCCCCTCGCCGTCTCTTTCACTCACACACACTCTCTCACAGCCTGCTGTCTGCGGAATGACAGGCAGGACTAATGTTTGTTCTGCAGCAATAACACAATTAGGATTCCACACATTTCTCTCTCCACACACTCAACCTCCATTCTACTTGTTTATGCCCATCCCCATTTGCTCCTCTTCTTTCCTCTGTCTGGTCTTATCACTGCCCCCACTCCTTCTTTTACACCTCCTCTACTGCCCTTCTCTCCTTTAACACATTGCTATCAATTCCACCCTTTGCAGTAGATATATTTATTTAATAACACACTCAAATTGAAATGTTTTTCACTAAACTACAGGGTTGTGTCAGTCATTTGTGTGTGTGTGTGTGTGTGTGTGTCTGTGTAGGTGTGCTCAATTCTTGGCACAGTTCTCTTCAGTTCATTGCTCTGCCACTTAAGGGTTGATGCAGGTGATGTTCCACCATACACCAATTAACCTTTCTCTCTTGCTTAGGCATGCACACACACACACACACACCCACACACGCTTGCTGGAAGTCCTCTCCCACAGCTCCTGACCGGAGTGTAAAATAACAGTTTCCTCTTGATTTTGTTCCCAAGGAAAAATGATGTCTCACCTACCCCCCTCCCTCCCTCTCCTTTTCCCCACTCTCAGCTTCTCTCCTGTCTGTTCCTTATCTTCCTTTTCTTTTTCTGCACTACCTCCAATGTTTTTTCACCTCTATTTCTCTCTGACCCTGTTTTGTGTTCCACTGTGTGTTGAGGGTGCTCTCTTGACATTGTGTGTGCTTGTGTGCACAATTATATAACTGAAGTCTCTCCCTGGGAATGGGCTGCTGCTTCTTGGAGATCAGCTTTTACTTCTCCGCCCAGCTCTCTGGCATCAGCCTATAAGGAGAGCTGATAGCTTCCCATCAGCCAGTGGGAAATGGCAGTTGTATTTTGACACAGCAGTGGAATGCAAGGAAGGCGGAGTCTTTCCAGGAAGCGGCTAGCAAAAGAGTCAGATCCTGGACTCTTGGGCTGAGCTACTTCGTAGGAACGCAAGTACATTTCTGTGTAGCAACATGCAGATTAAAGCTGTAAGGATTTTGTTGGTGTTGAATTATCAGTCAAAACAAATAGATGGGCTTAGACAAGAACATTAAATATGCTATGATTCAAGTTATCTGAAGTTTATCAGTGTGTACAATGATAACTTGAATGACCACATAAGAATTCATTCTGTTTTAACCCTTTATTGGGCGAGGAACCATATATGGCAGCATTAGTGCATGAACAAGCTTGGGGGAAAAAAAAGACTTTGCTCAGGGTTCTGTGTGTGTGTTAGATTGGGGGGGGGGGGGTGCTGAAGCCATAATTTACCAGGCTGAGTCCTGACTTGCCCGCGCTCGGTGATCTGCAAAATGCCTGGCATTTAGAGGAAACAGAAAAAAAATGAGGGCAGAAAGAAAATGAAAGACAATGACTGTTTCTATTTAAGGATTTAAACGAGTGATATGCATGTGATGTTCTATGCAACATAATAATAGAGTCCAAGACTTCCTCAGACGCTGGCATTAGGATTAGCAGCATTCCTGCATTTCATATGAATAGCTGCAAATTGTTAATAGCTTCTCTTCTGCCTCTAGTTATGAGCAATATGCAGCCAGTGACCACAGGATAACCTTGGACACTTATTGGTCTTCTCTAAGATTGGATAAATGCGCATGCTTTCTGGAGATGTGGCAAGAAAAAAAAAGAAAAAGAAAATTGCAAAGAAGGATTGTTGCAGTAAAAACAGTAGAAGCCAGACTTTAAATTATATTCAATATTGCATGTGCGATAAAGTGTTCTTTTTAACTGCTGCTAAATGCACACTTTTCTAAATTCTGTCAAACATACTTTGAACTGATTTGCCTTCGTTTCCCCTACTTTTGTGGGGTTGTGTTGTGTCGGAGACACACTTTTCCACCTAAAAAAATTATTCATGATTTCTAAAGGCAGCTCTGTTTATAGCAACGCCTATGTATGTTTTAGCATTGGGGTAAAATTGCCTGATTTAGGGTTTTAAAAGACTCGTTAAAAGTGAAATGCAGCGTCTGGCTGGTTGAGGCTTTAGTTTGCCATCAGATGTGGTTTCTTGAGGTGCTGGATCTCATCTCGTGTCCTAAACGTTTAAGTTTAGGGAGGTTGGAGAGGAGCTTGTTCATACACGGTTTGCAAGTGCAGCACGTGTGTGCGCTTGTATGTGTCCATTGCATTCCATTCCACCCGTTCAGAGTTCTTCTTCGTGGATGACATATCATTACTGCAATTATAGGGCAAGAGGACTTCAGCTAAAACACGCACACACACACACACATACACACACAAAGGCGAGCACACATGCGAGCCAAATGCATGCAGGCAGATTGAAGAACAAGCTGAAACTCTGAATTTTGTTTCACTGCGGCTCCCTCCCTCACACACACTGTCTGCATATGTGCAGCAAGCTGTCGTGTGTGAACCAAAAGAGGGTCCATTTTTTATAAATCCCCTCTCTGTCTTTCTCGAGTGTGTGTGTGTGTGTATGTGCGTGCATGCATGTGTGTGTGCAAGCACAATCACAACATTCCTTTTTGCTGTCTCCTCCACCTTTTCTTTCTCTGCCCTCTGCCTCTCTCCTTCTCTGCATCCCCCCTCACTCTACCTCTTCCATTCCACTTCTGGAAAAAAAAAAGGTACTAACTCAACCTTTACGTCTGTGTGTGTATGTGTGTGTGTGTTAGAGAGGGAGAAAGAGAGCAGGTCTCTCCTAGACTGAATACCTTTTGTAAAAGGAGCCGGGGTTGAATGGGAGTGGTGTTGGTGGCAGTTTCCCACCATATTTAGAAGCTAGCCCCCCTCCTTTCCTCAAACACACACAGTTGTATCAATGCATCTGTGTGTGTATTAAAAAGCAGCACAGATTCAGCTGATAAGATGGGTTTGAAGGGCTTGGACCGATCCCAGTTGGGGTGGCTGTTTTGTGCGCATGTGTGATCCTGTGCGTGCACTGCGGTGAATACTCATTCATTTAGTTTCTAAGTACTGACACCTGAGTGCATTCCTCAGTTTAACACACCCAGCATGAAAAAGACGATACTAGGGCCCTGTGTCTCTTTCTCTCTCTTAACTCTTCTTCTTTATCACATTTACATACTCATTGAAATGTAGATATGCCTCTGCTATTCTAGGCCAATACACAGTGTTCTGTATATGTTGTTTATATAGCAAATGCATGAAAAAAGCCTGTTGAAGATGTATGCAGCCTGTGTTTGATACCTTCATATCAGACTATTGTCACAGGTTAATCTCTGGGTCATCACTGTTACCTGTTCTGCACACATAATTCCACACTCATTGTCAAAGCAAACACAGAATAACATTGTCAAGGTAGTAAATAAAGTTCAGTTTCAGTTCTCCCTCTCGATATTTCATGTTCAACTTCTGTTTTCTCCAGCACAAGTAAAAATCTACCTTAAGTGAAATACCCATCCCTAATAGAAACACGGAAGTGAGCCAGCAGCTGATGTTCAGAGAGTCAGGGCAGATGGTGCATATTGATATATTTAGATTCACACCAGGAGTAAAACTGCCGTACCTTTCTTTATAGCTGAACGGTTACAGTCAGCCTCATTTTAACACTCATTTTATTCTATTCTAAACTAAAATCTTAATTCTGGCCAGTCAAAAGCTTCAGGTGTTACAGAAGAATGCAAATGGAAATCTAAATTATTTGATCAAATTGATCAAATAAATAAATTGGGTATTAATAAAAAAAGAAAAAATGACAAAGAAAACTCCCGGGGTGCCGGGGTGGCTCAGTGGGTGAGCAGGTGATCATATGTGTCGCATGGCTCTGGTGCAGCTGGCCCGGGTTCGCATCCAACCCGTGGCTGCCTTCCTCTTTCTCCCCACCTTCCTGTCAATCTTCAGTGTTCACTATCCAATAAAGACCAAAAAGAAACTCTGTCAATACTGTATAATTTATTTCATGGATCAAATTGTTGGAAAACAACTCAACAGACCAAAAAAAAAAAAAAAAGAAACAGTACATATCTTCTGTACAAATTCACAAAACTTTCAAGTGTAAACAAAGCTGACATATTCACTAAATTGTGGCATGCTTACTGTCTCAGTGAAGTGGGCAGTCAGGCTCATACATCAATCAGATGTGTGACTTGACCATAAATGTGTGGTAGTGAAGTAGGACACAGCTGTTCAACTGTCTCTGTGTATAACTAGGAAAGTACTTTCAGCACAGTTTGCAGTGCACGCTACTCTGCGAGCTTCTCTTATTTGTCAGAGTTTAAATAGCCAAACTAGCTCCACACCACCGCAGTGCACTGAACCATCTTTTCAACAGTATCCTCGACTTTTGGGGCTTTGGCTTAAAAGACAAGACGTTGGGTGTCGTGTTTTTAATGCTCTTGCTTGAATTTTCTTGAACATTTTCCATTGTTATTTGGTCTTTGCTCACACTGCTAACACACTGGTATGTATGGCTCCAGTACCCCAAACATGAGCACATGTGCTGCTGCTGGCTGCTCTCCCCCGACGCTCTGTGCGACATTATCAACCTAACATGATGTCGGTCTAACTCTATCCCAACCTCATGATTGGTTCAACGCGGCGCTATTGCCACTGTCACCGGCCTTTCGTGTCGTCTTGTCAGAACATGGATGGAATGACTTCTGTTGACTTTATATAGCTTTATCGCCCAGCCCTACAAAATATTAACACCAGGAAATAAAACTGCAACAGTTTGTGATGGCTTCTTTCTTCTCTTTATTTGGTATTTCAGATAAGTATTTAAGACTGTCTGTTTAGTAGTCAAGATTCCTGCTCAGTATTTTGCTGTCCAGTGAAAACTAGTACTTTGGCTGAAGGACAGGTTTTGCAAAAAGAATCAATAAAGCAAAAATCCTGAACCAGCTTTAAGTGTTTGTTTACCTGAAAAAGTTGCTGGAAAAGTAAAGTGTTCTGATAACAGGGCTGAGATTCAAATTTTCTCTCTTTTTGAGGGGGGATCCTGTGTAAAGCTAGTTTGTATTATGCAGGCCAGGAAATAGTGGTTACCTTTGGTGTTCTTACCACAGCTGTTCAGCCATGATTGTTTTAACTGATATAATCTAAGAATAATTAGGGGTGTAACAAACCTGTAACCACCACATACTGCGATCCAAACGTCTTCAGTCGTAAGAATGATAGAAAATCTCTCTCTTTTTTTTTTTTTTTGCCACGTTGCAACTCTTCTTGCAGAATGAACAGCTTTTAAAAGTCAACCTGCTTTCTGCCTGAGTTTCTTGACTTCCAGATTGCCTTCTCCTCCACTGCCTGTCCCTTTGATAATAGTAGTTTAGGGAACTGCGGGATTGCATCTGAAATCACTGCTTATCTCTTTTTGTCACACATTCTAAAAAAAAGGGCTTGTCATGTCAGTCATGTGTGAACTACACATCATGCCCCTTTTAAAAAAGACAGACTAAAAGCGACACCATTAGCTAATTTTAGAATAAATCCGTTGGCAGTGTCAGTCGCATCTATTAGCGCGCTGTGGCTTACACCAAGGTGAATGGCAAATTTGTGAACACAAATGATAAATCAGTCATCTGGATGTTTGGGACAGAACTGAGTTGAAGGCCAACAGAAAGACACCAAACCACAACTTCCTATTAATGATATCTAAGTGTGTAAAGGGTTGTAAAGACTGTAGGGCAAGGCTGTTTTGCTCAAGGCAATGTCTAAATTTACTTATGATTAGTCAAAATATCCATTTCTGTGATTGCAAAGTTTTCTGAATTGCATGATATTTGAGTTCATGTTTAGGGAATTTGAAGATTTTAAACATTAACCTCTTTAACCACACAGAGCTGGGAATGCTTCTGGTTGCTGTCACTAACAGCTGAAGAATCAGACACACAGATTCAGCATTGCTCTGCAAGATGAATACCGGGACAAGTTTGATTCACCCCCCCCCCCCCCCCCGAGCTGCAGGACTGAAAATGTCAGTTTGTGCTGTACAAGAAGTAGATATTTATGGTCAGGGAGTTAATGTAAGCCCTGTGGCTTCTTTCACTTTCCTGCAGAATCCTCTTCTGTTCCACCGTTTTATTCTCTCGATGTCGTAAACAAATGCTTTGCGGTTTGAGAAGAAGGAGAAGTAGACCTGATCAGTTTCATCATGCTGTTTGAATTCTTGTTTATAGATATTTCATTCATAGAAAAAAAAAAAAAAGGAGAAGTACAATTGGTAGTCTACTGTCTGCTGATAGGAACATTTCTCTTGTGTTCTCTTTGAATAAGTATGGAGTGTATAATTTAATAACATTATGGGTTTATGTTCGGTAAATATGATGACTTCAGTGGCTTTTTTCGAGACCAGATTTAAGCAAAAGAGGAATGCCAGGCTCAGGAGATTTTTACCTGTTGCACAAGAGTGTGTGTGTGTGTGTGTGTGTGTGTGCGTGCGTGCGTGTGCGCGCGCTTGTATTTCTTTGGCTGTGGAAGTGATGCTGGGGAGAGTCGAGGTGTGAAGCAGACGACTGGAAGTAAGTCAGACAGTCTGTTAGGTGGTTGTGAATATCTATTATGCTTCATCAGGATGGACAAACTGGAGTCATTGGGTGTGTGTGTGAATTATGAATGACTGTATGAGTAATGACTGTGATGCTATGAGGTCAGTGCTGCCCCTGAATATCTGGGGCTTCTGTGTGTGTGTGTGTGTGTGTGTGTGTGTGTGTGTGTGTGTGTGTGTGTGTGTGTGTAACATCTCAGC
>JAVDPK010001243.1:7416-20127 GCA_034780415.1 Cichlasoma orientale | reverse complement strand
ACACACACACACACACACACACACACACACACACACACACACACACACACACACACACACACACACACATACATATGGACAAGTGGTTGATTGTTTCCTGGATTTAAGATGGAATTTTTCAATGTAACATTTTATCCCTGCTGGGAATCGACACCTTATTCCTCCTACATTCCATCAGGGAATGGAAACCACTGACTGTTTGTATAACTATGTATGAGTGTGAGCAAGGTGATGTCTAAAGTTGTCAGCAGGGGTATCCGCCTGGTAATGATTCCACTGTAGAACAAAGGGCATTATTCATTCATCATTAGATCCTGTTAGAAAGCATGCAACATGCAATAGCTGCAAAGCCAAGTGCGTTGGGGTTTTCTCTCCCTATTTGCCTAAGGCGAATTTATGAAATCAACAAAGAAGCCTGAATCACAGTAGAAATAGATTTGACTTTTTTTTTTTTCATAAAGTTGCTTCTACACTATATAATTTCACACATCACTTCCTCCAAATTGCAGTAAAAAGGTTGTGTTTAAATTTGGAGGACATCAAGGCCAAGAAATTATATAAGACATCTGTAAGCTGGATAAAACTCCATTGTATTTGTCTCCAGGCTGCTCTGTGATTACTTGAGGGGAATAATTTGGCATTTTGGAAACTACCCTCACTGTATCTTTTTCAACAATAGCAATTTGATACTTTTCATATCATATTTCTACCTACAAATTTGTTTATACCTAAAAAGGTGTAAAAAGGGAAAAAAAAAGTTTTGTCTTACAGACAAAAACAGAACAAGCCATAACAGGATCTTTTTAGTTTTAGAATCTATGAGGAATAAACTCGTTAATTGTATGTTTTGAATATTTTCCATCCATCCATTTTTATCTACTTAACCTTTTCAAGGTCATGTGGGGGCTGGAGCTTATCCCAGCTGTCTTTGGGCAAAAGGCAGGATACACCCTGGACTGGTCACCAGCCTGTCACAGGGCTAAGACATAGATAACCATTCACACTCACACTGATGGGCAGTTTAGAACTGCGGGAGGAAACCTGGGGAAAACCCACACAAATGTGAGGACAACATGCAAACTGCACACTGAAAGACCCCAACCAGACTGTGGATTTGAACCCAGGACCTCTTTCCTCTTTCCTGCTCTTTCCTCCTGCTTTTCAGTTTTATTCTTCCAGCTCAACACTAACACATAAAGTTGGCGTTGACGTTCTCATGTCCTCAGCAAGTGAACATATTTTTTTTTGAAAAAAAGTCCCAAACACTTAAATGTTTATAGTTATCCAGATTATTTAAGAGTTTCAATTTTTTTTGCTTTAGGGGTATTTATCAAGGCAACTCATTCAATTTGATGAGCATTTATAGCCGGACAGCTGTTTTGATCAGCAGAATGCTAGAAAACACGTGGTGGGTAACATTTTCTAAAGTTGTAATTTTGGTAAAAAATGAATTGATTTATAAAAGTATTCAGTTTTCCTTTAAGTAGGATAAGAGCTTTGATTATAATCATGTATTTTTTTTGGATTTTCCAGTTGAAATTTCTCACTACTTTAATGCAGAAAATACTTCCTGCCAGTAACATTATCCAACACCATGTTTCTACTTACATTATTCACATAATGCACATGATTAGAATCTCATTTCTGCTTGTGATGGGTACTCGTGAGTAGTTTATATAAATATAATGAATTTCCTCAGGAAATTAAGAGTTATTTTAAGAACACAGGGCCATGTATTGGAATGCACTCCTCCTTGTTTGCTCTCTATATCATCTAAGCCGATCCTACAGTTACTTACTCCCTCTCTCTTCCTCTTTGCTTTCTTCTCTGTCTCGCTCCTCTCTTTTTCCTGGCAGAGCTGACAGTGGTGTTGCCATCTGTCTGTGATGTGTCCTGGACAAAACTCTCTGTGTGTGTGTCTGTGTGTGTGTGTGTGTGTGTGTGTGCGTGTGTGTGTGTGTGTGCGTGCGCACGCATGTGTGTGTGCGCGCGCGATCGTGTTCAATTCAGGATGGCCAGGCTGAGCTGGGAATGGGGCTCAGATAGAGACAGACAGACAGTTAAAGACAGAGGAAGAACCAAATTAAGAATTAGAAGAAGAGGAAGGATTGAAAACTGCTAAAAATGCATTGAAAGGCTGGTGTGTGTGTGTGTGTTTTATAATGTGACACTGTGAGCCACAGCTGTATGATCCACTAACCCTTCGAGTGACCTTGTCAGCACTAGAAGACGACCAGCTGAAAGAGAAGTCGCGCAATAACACACAGCTGTTTTCTGTGCAATGCTTTTAGCGTGCATATGTGTGTGTGAGTATGATGGCTATCTCATAGATTTCTTTCACTAAAAGTATTGCATACTGTATGTGTGTTCATATGTGTGCTAATAGCAGCTTAGAACCATTAGTGCATGTTTACGTGTGAGCTTGGTTTGCTCTTCCTCTTGGCTGGGGTTCTTGGTTTCATCCGCTGTATATGTGTCTGTGGATATGTATATATTTCCCCCCATCTACATCAGCTGATGTAACTGTACCTCAGCGGTACACTGGCGTGTTTATCTATGTGGTTTTTACTGTGTGTATGTATAAGCACATACATTTTGTCTGTTAAGGTTGGGGACAGCCACTCGGTTGCAGCCCCGATGGAGACCACGTGCGCGGCCGACACATGTCGTTGGGTTTCTTTAAATTCTTCCCCCGTAGCCATTTAGGTGATGCCATGTTATTTTCCACTTAAGATGAATGGCACTGGTTGTTGTTTTTATTTTTTCATAGTTAAGGCTTTTAGGTTTTACTGCTACCGCTTTATTATGCAAGCAAAGAAACCGTCTCCAGATTTAGCTCCCAGTTACTCTGCAAAGAGTGCCAACACAGTTGACCTTAGAAGACCTCAAAAGACTTCCCATTCTTGCAGTGTTTTTGCATGCTTACATGGAAAACTCCTCTTCTGTGTTATATTTTCAAAGCTAAGAGCAGGTGCAGTTGTCCCTATTCACCTATAAGAGTTAGGCCATATTCATTCAGTCTTTCTTTTTTAAATTAATCCTCTAGACAGGATATAATCTCTCTATTTTACCAGACTATTGCTGATGCTGAAGAGCTTTGAATTAGTCTCTCGCTCTCATCTCTGTTTTCCTTTGCCTCTTTAATCTTTTCCCTTTATATTGACATGATATGACTTGTTGGATTTTATGAAAGCTGATATGCCTGTGCAAAGTCATTGTAAGTGGAAACAGTGGAATAATGCCTTTTTTATAAATGTGCCTTTTTTGTTTCCTCTTATGCTTTGTTGACCCAACCGCTTGGTATCTCTGCATTTCTATGCAAACCCCTTTGGATTCTTTGCTGTAGCTCATTCTAGTTTTATTCCTTTGTACATATGTCATTGTATCATTTTTCACATCCACCTACTATTAGAAATACAGCATTTTTTTTTAAATCCACGATCCTGATCCAAACCAGGTTGAAAACTGGATGGCTACAGTTAAAGGATGCAGACAAATTTAATAAAAGCTCCTCAAGAATGCAAAAAGGTTTTCATGCTCACATGGAGTGGAAAATTGCTTTGTTAATGAGGAATCTGCACAGTAAACACAAATGCAAACACACTGGGTGGCTGGCATAATACAGACTGGGCACAATCTAGATTTATATTGAATTACAAAAGAGTTAAACATTTTGGGAAACAGAAAAACCTCTGCCCATTCATTTTGAATGGGCAGAAGTTTAGCTGTTTTAACCCACTCCCAGTCAGGCTAGCTGGCTGCTTGATCCAGCTCAGTATGAAATGGAAAGACATCTTGGCAAGATGTCCAACAATTTTTTCAAAAATGTAGGTTTGAAAGTTCTGAAATTAAAAATCTGCTCAGACAAGCAATGTGCCTTTTTCCCTTGGGTGAATGTGAAATGTGGCCAGCAGTAGCAGTAAGAAAAATCGGTCGGCACAAAGAAATGCCAGACTTTTACATGAACATTTACAACAATGTAATTACATTTCTGCACTTGACTGCTCATAAATGACATCCTGCTTATCTCTGTACTTTCCCAGGTAGGGCAGTTCAGTCAATTTCTCCATGAATGTACGTCACAATGATGATGACAGACCAGATTCCACTGGACTTGGCTCCGCCCCCTCTCCTGAATGGGGAGGTCCCTCTGATACCTCACATGGTTAACGGCGATGCGACACAGCAGGTAAATACTTACTCACGCTGACGCACTTGCACACAAACGGAGATGCGCTCCTGCTATCTGCGTTCCTTGCGGAACGAACACGCTATTCAGACGTGTGCAAGAATGCAGATCAAACAATGCCGCAGGCGCTTCTCTTTGTTGTCATTTCACCACATGCCACACGTATTGTTGACATAAAAGGTGCTAAGGTGTTACAAAAAAAGCACGTGTGTGTAACAGGAACAAAAATAAACAGCTAGATGCATACAGGTATATTCAAATGCATTATTCATTCCTTTAGGACATTTTTTTTCAGGCCTTTACTTGCACTACTTTGCAATAGGACTCACCTGCTTCTCTGTGATAGACTGATCTTATCAAATTCACTTTGGATCACCTTCAAAGTACAAAACTGCACCCGGGCTCTGCACAGGCCAAAGGAAGCGATCAGCGTAATTAAAAGCATCACAGTTAATTGAAGTGGGTCTAATCCTGCTGTCACACACACTTTTTTTTTTTTTTTTTTTACACTGTGTGCTTTTGGTAGATGAGGGATGATGATGATGTTTATGTATCATCCTTAGCCTGTTCTCTCACAGCCCAGAGGAAGCATCGTGGGAGTGTTTTGGCTGCGACACATAACAGTTATGGGGGGGTTTTGGCTACAGCACACAGCAGTTAGGGCTCTCTTTTTATTGTAACACCCTGCAGTTTAAACTTGGTTCCCAGTATGGAATCAGTGATCTAGACCGATGATTATATAGATTTGACTCTGCGTGTGTGTGCCCATTTGTTTGTTTCTTGGTCTGTCTGTGCATGTGTGAGTATTCGTTTGTGTGGGCACACAAATGTCTGTGTTGAGTCTGAGTATATACTTGTGTGTTTGTCTGCTTGCTTGTCCATCAGCTTCACTGTTTGTATCTATCTGCCTTCACCTGTTTATGATTCTGTTTAGCAGTCCGTGCCTTTGGTATATGCAAAGGCATCAGTTTTGGTGCAAGAGCATTCTACTATAATTTGTGTGTAAAATGGCGAAATGCATCTCATAAAGAACCAAAGTGTCATCACATCAAAGCCAGTGTTGTGTTTAAATTTTTTTTTAAAAATTGAAGGTTAGTATTTAATTACAGCCTTGCTGTTGGCATTTCAACCTGCCCTAATTAAAACAAATATCAACATAGACTTCCTTTCAATTGTCCCACAGTAATAGTATGCGTATTGCATTGTCATTGTAACAGTGGGAAGCCATATTCTTGGTCATGTCATTTTTTAATATAAAAGTATATAAATATAATTTGAGGATGAAAAACTGCACCCAGTGAGGTCCTGACCTTTTCCAATGAGGTGTTTTGGTAAAATTGTGTCATTTCTACTTGAGGACTGCAGTGCAGGCTAATAATGAGGGGTAGTCAATGAAAGGCTCTATTTACAACCTTCTGCTAGTTTCATCATTGTGATGTACTGTATTGGTCATATGTGCGTTGTTGTACCACTGTTGTTTAGTTTTTCATGCTGAGGAACAGCTTCTGTCTAAAATGTCTGTGAATCAGTATTTTCAAATTCAATTGGAGCGCCATCTGACAGTTTATAACCATGTAATGAAGTTAAGTATGCTAATTTACTATTAACTGTTATACATTCAGCTATGAAATCCACCCAGTCATCTATTTTAGTTATTTGCAAAGTGCTGTTCAAAACATTTACAACATTCAGGCCTTCACATCCACTTCCATATCTGACAGCTGTTGTGCGTGCGACCTGTAACTCAGAGCGGATTGGGTGTGTTTGAATCTCACAGCCTAAACAGGAACTGTATTTTCTTTCTTTGTGATCAGTGTGTCAACATAATTGATCAGACTCTGTGCTGAGTAAAAGTGAAAGAGACACTTTCCGGCAATGTTTCTGAGGAATTTTCTTGCCAATCCACAGCGATGGCGAAACGGAGCGCTCGCAGGTTTTCTCTCCTGTACTTGCTGTTGGCAGCTTTGCAGCTAAATATCTGAAGAGATAGCGAACAAAAACTGAACGTTCTGTAAAGACAGTTTAAAATAAAAAAAAAAGCTCTATCAGTAACTTTTCTGGTGTCTAACCTTTTCATCAAACCCAATGTACTAGGCAAGATGTTAATGAACATATTTGCAACATATCAGAAACACTAAAGACCTTAAGGGACATGAGCACAAAGGTGGTACCCCATGCAGTTAATGATATAGCCCAACAACATCACACTAACACCTTCAGACCAAAGAGTTCTGTTTGCATTCAGAAAGGTGACATAATGGCACCTCTTATTATAGTGTGCATTTTCTTTTAATCCTGGTGCAGCCTCGTCATTTTTTTTCCTCTGCTTTGCTTTCCTGTGTTGTTATTGCCTGGATGGATGCGTAGTAACAGATAAGTCAAAATTGTATTTTGTATAGGGTTAGTAAAGCCTGAACTTCAGTGATAGTTAATTTCCTGTGTTTTCATCCTTTTTTTTTTTTTTTAAGATTTTTATAATTTTTCATGGCATTTGCTGCTGCTGCTGCTGCATTAATGTGTTTGACCAATCAGTATATACCTTTGTCTGGACCAATCATAGTACACCTAAGCCACTAAGTTACTCCTTTGCTGAGCAATTACCTACTCCATGGAGGTGAAAAAGACCCTAAAAGCCAGAACTATGAAATAAGAATTAATTAATTAAGTTGTTGTTTAGAATTCCAACTAAAGGTAGAAAAATGAGGTCAGTTTGACTGAATCATTACTGACTGGGTCATTGCAATCTCATTTTATTTTGTAGCTTTCGTGATCTTGGCATGTGAAGGTATAACAGTCCGCACACACACACACACACACCCACCCATCTAAATGTTCTGATGCAGGGGTTTTCTCAATCCTTGGGAAACATGGGTCACCCTGTACTATGCTGGGGGTTCCCATAGCAACAGCAGCCGCTGCAGCAGACAGAGCAGGAAGTGTGTGAGTGTGAGTGTGTGTGATTGAGGGAGAGGAGCAGGTTGGCGCTGAGATGGGAGAAGATGCAGTCACTACAGAAGGAACGTAGGATATGAGGATTTTACAGCAGCACACCTGTAGAGCATAGACAGGGCTGTGCTCGTGTGTGCATGCATGTGTGCCTGAATACGTGCGCGCGTGTGTTTGTGTGCAATGGAGGGTCACCTGTTTCATGTCTACAGCCACGTGTACACTCTGAACAATCTGTATGCGGAAAATATGACGGTAAGGTGCATGCATTCTCCCCTCAGGCACATTAGGCAGAAGCAGTGAGAAAATGGTGCCATGTATTTTGAATGCATCTGTGTGTGCTCACCTGTCTACGTGTTCAATTGTGGTCTGCGCCCCTGTCTGTGTGTTTAATGTATTTGTGTGTGCTGGTTTTATTCTTATAAGAGTGGTTAAGAGATGAAGGCTCTTCTCAAATAAGAGTCCGTGAGACAGCAGCAGTGGTGTCTCACCATCAGCTTATCTAACACCTCATTCATATGTGTGAACTCTCTGTCTGCCCTACTATAAGAGCCGATGGTTATTGTCTTATGTCACCGTTGCAAGCTCTGCCTATCTGAGTATGTGTACTGTTCTTTGTTAAAGACAGATGTTTGTCAATACATTTTTTTTCTCCTTAAATTATGATTTTTTTTTGCCAATAAAGCCTGACTGATTCTTTTTGTCTGATTTTGATATGTGTTGATACAGGTGATCCTGGTGCAGGTGAACCCGGGGGAGACGTTTACCATCCGGGCAGAAGACGGCTCACTGCAATGCATCCAGGGTCAGTCCTCGATTATATTATTATGTTATCATATTAACGTGCAGCCTGGTGGCCGCTCTGATGTTTGTCACTGTGAGACAGAGTATTTCCCATCATTTTAATTATATCCTGGCTGCACATGACTTAACGAGATTTTTTTGGGCTGAAAATGCATTAAATCAAATGCATTTGAACAACATTCATTATAAAAAGTCTAAAAACTTTTTCAATTAAAAAACAAAAAAACGTCTTTCATATCTGTGAATGAATGTTTTGCTACCTCCTCATTCTCAAATACCAGTTTCTTTGCATGTTTTCCTTTTTACCTTGTAGAAGCTCTATTGGGTTCCTTCGTTCCTTTGGATCTGTTTGTTGAAATAAAAAATGAAACTCAATAAAAAAGCAACACAGAAGGCCGTTGTGTGATCATGTCACAAAACATTAGACCATTACCTAGAGCATTATGTATTGTTATATGAAGCCATAACAATGGAAAAGAAGTATCTATACTATAAAGATTAAAAAAAAAAAAAAAAAGTATGCAAGTGTAGCAATGCAAGACACAACCAGGAAGAAAACAGGAATGTTCTCAGAAGTCTGTTTCCACCTGGACAGGATGCCAGTACGTGGTAGCGCTAACACGGAAAGACAGTCGCTTCATTTCACACGTGTTCACACATACTTAAGGCCAATGAGTTACTTATTTTATAACAATACATATTAGTTTGGCTGTATCATTAACCACTACAACGGATGATGGTTTAATGGTTTCTTTTTCTAACCAGCAATCCTGGAAATGAAGCGTTTAGTAGCTGGATTTCGACCCTATTCAAATTCAAAGTGTTTATATCACTGTAAAAGATGCAGAAACTCCAGAAACTGTGAGATCTTTTAGTAGACTAGTCGATAATGCAGGAAAAACTTTGGGAGAGGAAAAGGAAGGCAAGTAGAGTGGCATCTAAGGGTGTTATCGTCAAATGAAAAACTGCTAGTTGAAAGCATAGTCTGCACGACAGATTTAGACAGAGTGGGCAGCCATGGCTTCACTGTGGTTGCATCTGATAGCAGTGCATGAAAAGACTGGATGTATAAGCCACTTAGGCTCTCTCAAAGACGGAAGGAGGTGGCAGTAACACGGGATTTCCCTCAACTCTTCTGAAATGATGTCTCACTTTGATGATGTCAAAAGTGTAATTTTGAAAGGACATCTTTGTTTCCTTCTCAGTCTCTCTCCCTCTGTCTGCCTCTTTCTTCTTCCCTCACTCTTTTTTGCCATCTAAGTGAAGATTTTTTTTTCTTTTAAAGAAAGAGAGGCAGCAGTCTTGGCTCAGTCACTGCCCCCTTTGCCTCTTTAAAACAACAACAACAACAAAAAAAAACGGACGCATTACCACAACACCGTGTTGTAACAAATTGCGTCCCACCACCTTTTCCTCCACCCATCTTGTAATTCAATTTTCCCTGAAACCAAGAGAGATCGCCCCAGGCAGAGCTACGGGCACAGATAAAGCCAGATGGAAACAGTGCATGATTTGATGGACGAATGCAAAGATGGGAAGACACAATTGGCTTCACTGCCAGATAAGATAAGTGGATTAGTGACTTGTATAAAAATGGCTAAAAGACAGATGGCAGAATGGTTTAACGTGTAAAGTGAATATTTGATAAGGATACCAGATAGTGCTTTGCAAAAAGGCACAGTATTGATGTATCTGGGATCTGCCAGCTTTCTGTTTATTTGTGTGGTTGCATGTTTGCACTTGAAAATTTGGCACTGAAGGCACAATGTGTGCGTCTGTGCGCACCTTCTTGGTAAAGTTGCAGGCAGTAAATTGGGAGGAACGTGAGAAGCTTCGATTCCTGTTTGAATGCAGATATTATTAACGTGAAGGACCACACACGCACAGACATAAACACGCGCGCACGCAGACACACAAACTCCTGCTCCTTCTCTCTGTCTTACTGTGGAAGAGGTCACTGGGTTTAATGAAAGGTGGAGCGTGGCAGTGTGTTCTGAAGGCTAACTGAGTTGCACTTTAGAAAGACTCGGTGTGATTACCGAGACCTCAGAGCTTCATGTTTGCGCATGCTTGTGTGTTTGTGTGCCTGCTTGTGTGTTTTCATTTCAGCGTGCTTGTGCGCAAGTGTGTGCGACAGAGAGCAAGATTACAGAGACCTCAGGGAACAGCCAGGAACCAGCTTTTATATAAAGTAACCTCTGTTTAGCTGCTGCAGTGTGGTACGTGCATGCATGCAAACATGCATATACGTACACACAGACATAGACGCTCTGCCAAGGCCGAACCAGCCCGAAGACGTCAGTGTAGCAGCCAGAAAAGATTCTTTCATATGAACCACAAGCCCTCCTTCTCCTCTCCTCACTTCTCTTGCTTCCTCTCATCATCGTTTACTTCTGCCTCCCTCTCTTTCCTTTCTCATTCATCTGTCTTGACCTTAAGGCAAACCTGGAGGAGAGAAGAGGCTATTGTATTTGCTGGATTGATGTTAAGTAGTCCTCATTAACCACACCCCTGCTAACTGCTACTGGCTCAATTACACTCTTTTTTTTTTTTTTTTTTGGCTGAAAGTTTACATAAAATGTTATTAAGCTCCACAAATTCCATGACCTCAGGGCCCATGAAATCCTCTCAGAGCTATTTTGTGCATATTCAAATAATTCACGATGTGCTGAAATATATTGAAGAATTTTTTTCAGCTGTTTTTTTTTGGCAGTTTTTAGTTATGTCAGTGATCTGTTTTTACCTTCTCCTTTCTGGGTGCTCCTCTGCATCAGTGTATCTTGATCTTTCCAGTAACTCATTAGCAGCATCCCTGCGTGTATGTGTCTGCATGTCTCCATCCTTGTTTAAACAGCATGACCCCTTGGTGCTCCAGGGGTCAGATTCAGCTGCCCCCCCTCCCCTCCCCTCAGTCTCTCACTGTTCCCACCTCCTCCCTTCACCCCTACCCCCATCCCCGTCTCTCCCCCTCCCTCCCCATTTCTCCCCCTCCCCCACTAAGACAATTCCCCTGAGCTTTCCCACACTCACATCAAAGGACAAGACTTTAGAGGGTGTGTTAGAGCACCCTGCTCTGGAATGTGAGTGTGTTAATATGCGTTGTGTGCATGTGTGTCTATGTGTGTTTTACAAGGCTGTGTTGGTTTACTGTGTTGTTTGGTCTTTGTTGGACTTTTACGAGGGATGATGAGGCCAGAGGGCGAGGAGCAGGAAGCTGTGCCCTGCCTGTGAGAATATGACATCATGAAGTTTGGGTGGCACCAGATAAACCTCTTCTGAAACTTACGGCTTGCTTGATAATAACCACAGGGCAGCAACTGATTAGTTTCATAGTTAATTGGCAGTAATCCTGTAGGTCCTCAGTTTACTGGCTGCAATGTTTCCAATACGCATTTCAATATATTACATGTGGTTGAAATAAAATATATATGAGATATTTAAACAAAAATAACTCCCCATAAAAGAAATCTAAAAATGCAGGCCGTTAGGATTGCGTATTAAACAAATGGAATTGGTCGATCTTTCCCCTTTTAGGCTGCCCTCTATGAGTTTGGAATACATGAATGTTACATTGCAGTGCCATAGTGGAAAATGTGGTCCTGTTCTCTGCTGCAGCCCTGTTAGCCCAGGCAATTTTCTTTCCTGACAAGACAATTGTTGTAGTGGACACTGCCAGTGTCTCTCTGCATCTGGACAGAGCAGGGCACCGTATGGATCGTGTCAAGATCTGTTGTCTTTTGCCAGTGGGTGTGTGCGCTTTGCTCACATGCTCTCTGTGGGTCCCCCTGATTGTTACACCCCCCCCCCCCACATAGAGCATCCCTGTTCTGTTATATCTAAGGATGCACTGATTTATCGACAAATATTCACAGATATCTGTCGTCTTGGATCCGTTTTCATAAAATGCAGTGATTGAAGTTGCAGGAAAATAATTGGGAATTGGTCTTATTGTTATTTTAAACATGTTTTAGCCCCAAATTTTAACAAACTTAAGCATACAGGTGGGAAATAAGGGGTTGATGTAAGAAATTTGAATGTAACCTCTCTGTGTTTTTTCTCTTTCTGATTCTCCTTCTTTGTCCAGTTTTCTCAGTTTCTACTTCAGTGCTTTACTCAGTCTCTCACTTTACTCTTCGCTGTGTCGCTACATAGGCTTACCAAGGTTTTCTTTGACCAGCCCACTGCACAAAGTGCACACTTCTACACTCCAAGCCCTTTGATGTAAATGGAAATAGCTGGTTGAGAGAAATACGGTGGAAAGTCTCACAGTCTGTGTTTACACCCTGCCAGATGGTTCTAAACAAGCTGGGGGAGAACACACAAATACATTTTTCTCAGAAGTGCTTAATTTAGAGTACTGTTTCGGACCATCCTGGTGCTGCTTGTAACCGAAGGTGGTTGGTTGAGGGACTTTTTGAAATTTAAATGCCATATTGTGGGACAGTGTGACAGCAGACTGTAATGAAAATTGCTGTGCAACAAGAAGCTTGGCCAGTGACTGTTATCTAGCTGAACTGTCAGCTAAAAGGATTTAATGTGTGTTGTATGTTCTTATGCTGCTTTTGGAAGATCCAATAAAATAGAAAGTGTGCATGCAAGTGTTTCTCATTCTGATTGCCTTCTTTTTGTCTCTGTGTGATTTGACAAATAAATGAATTTGTTATTTTTATTGCACTTGCATTTAGGCCGAAATATAACAGCGTCTCTAAAACCATAGCAAGTATTTTTCTTCCAGGAAACCTAGTGGTTTAAAAATGGGTTATGGAATTGAA
>JAVDPK010001242.1:2530874-2582205 GCA_034780415.1 Cichlasoma orientale | reverse complement strand
TGATCAAGTATTTCTCGATTGTGTTCGAGAACGACTGCTGACATGTTCAGTTACTAGACATTTTATATTCCTTGACAGAAAGGAAGAAAATAAGCTTATGCTTCCCATCACCCTCCTCGCTGGATATCTATGGAGAGGATTTGCTGTATGCGCTCACGCAGCTTTTGGAGTTACTTACGGTCGAGACGCCACCGTGAATGTTAAATTCAGCGACCTGGATAGAAGAAAACGACACACTTAACCTCATTTGAATGCCTTTGCAAGGAGTTTGCTGGTTTCTGTGCTGCAGGCAGGGCTTCAGTTTGCTCGGACGGGACTATGGCGAGAAAGAGGAGGAAGAATCTTTTGAATTGCGCAACAAGGAGGACTTGACTCCCAATGGACGGGTAAAAACTTACCACCTGCACTAGACAACAGCTTCTTAGCACGAATACTTAATTGCATGCTTTTTTTAATGAATGACTGCCCTGTTCGTCCTACATAATATACAATGAATTCAATTAAAAGAATAAAATCCTGAAGGTAGTTCTATATTTGAAAGTGATTTTTGCTCAGTACTGTGCAAAAGTCTTGAGTCAAACTTCATTTCTTTATATTTTGCTTGGGAAATGGGCGCAGCGATTTATCGAAACGTGTGCAAACATGTATGCAGTGTTCCGTATATAGGGCAGAAACAGTTTGTACAATTCTAACGAACTTGAAAGTCAATATTTGGTATGGCCACCTTTACTCTTCAGCACAGCCTGAACTCTCTGAGGCAGCTTTCTTGTAATTTCTTCAAGGAGCCTTCAGGAATAGTTCTCCAGGCTTCTTGAATGTCATTCAAAGCTCTTCTTTTGATGTTGGCTGCTTTTTTTGTTCTGTTCTCTGTCAAGATGATCCCACACTGCTTCAGTAATGTTGAGTTCCAGGTCCTCGGGAGGCCAGTCCATGACAGATAGTGTTCCATGTATGCTTTTACTGTATTTGGAATTATTTGCTTTCCAAATAGTACTGCGTGGTGGATCAGAATCTGTCTGTACTTTTCTCCAGTCATAATTTCATCAATTTTGACAGGATTCCCCAACATCACTGGCTGAAATGCAGGCCCAAATCATGACACAGCCTCCACCGTGTCTTACACATGGCTGTAGACACTCACAGTTGTACCTCTCTCCTGACCTTCTACATATGTTTTATTGATGGTTTGAACCAAAAATGTAAAAGTTGGATTCATCACATCAAGACCTGTTTTTCAGTCTCGTTCTTGTGTGATTTGGCACATTCGGCATTTTCTTCCTGTTTCCCTTCCTTAAGAATGGCTTCTTGACAGCCGCCCTTCCGCTGAGACCATTTCTGATTAGCCTTCGGTGAACAGTATACGGATGAACCGAATGGCCAGACCTCAGGTCTTTGCTGGATTTTTTTCCTGTTTCTCAAGGACATGACTTTCAGATAGTGTTCATCTGCTGTGGATATTCTTTTTAGGCCTGCCACCTCTTCTTCTGTCCTTTCCTTGTCAAGTTCCCTCAATGTTTTTAGGGACACGCTGCACACCACGCAGGTACATCCCAGCTAATAGCTCTTTTGGTGCAAAAACATTTTATGCCTGTCAAGCTATATTATCTTTGAGATAATATTGAGATGGGAACAAATTTGCTAGTAACAAAGTGCCCAAAATTGCAATGACCTTAGTTCAGCATTCAGGTTTGTATGGTCTTTGAGGCCTGGGAAACATTGAGAAATCCCGCATGCACACACTCTCTGATGCAACTTGTAGAAGTCAGTGTGTTGAACTGATCCTGTGTATTTGGCCTCCATTCCCTCAGTGACAAATAAGACTGTGGCCTTGTATTCTCTGTAATGTTAGTCATCTGATCAGGCACAGAGAGTTCAGCATTGTCCACCCACTTGTGAGGGGGCATTGTTGCCTTGCATTAAGGTAGGCTCATTCTGTGTAACCCCACATGCAGCTCTTAATGTAAAGTATGATAGGAAAACAATACCCTCATATATTTGTTAAGACTGCACCTTTCCAAACAGCTCTTTTATCATATATTTTTAGACTTTGACTCCAGTGCACACTAAATCTGCACTGTATGTTGCTTGAAATCATAGGCACGGCTATTTTGTGCTGCTGAGAGAAAACATACACCAACGGTAAGGCTTTGCAGTAATACCACCTGGAGCCATCACTTGCATATCCTGCTTATCCATTTATTGCCCCCTTTGTGTTTTTGCAGCCAGCCAGTTGTACACTACAGCAATTTGCATGTAAACGATGGGAGCAGATAAGTGTTACACAGTTATTGGCTCAACAGAAGTCTAACAGTTCCAAAAACCCACCAGATAAGAGCAGCATCTGTTGCTCAGCATTATCCGAAGAGGTGTTGGTGTGTAGCGCACACTATCTTGGTCAAAATGTACCATCTGTTCTACCATTGGTGGTCAGAGGAACCCAACTGTGCTCCATATCTGCAATCAATACAAGATCATAGTAACATGTCCCAATGGACATGCCTGATGGCCTTCGAAAGGGAGACACAGAGATCATTTTTCCTCTAACTTTCCCGGATCCCTCATTAAAATGCAACCTATGATCCATGTGCATAATTTTGTTCCTCTGGTGGTTTTGGTTTAATGTTTATTGAATTATAGCTTGTTTGGAGAAGAACAGATACTTGGTTGAGAGCAGAATCCTAGCCTTTCTTTAAAATATAAAGATAAGGATGGCCAGTGTTGCCATTATTTAACTGATAAAAAGTAACCCAGTAAAGTCCTAGAATCCAGGTTTCATTAAAAAAAGCCCAACATTACATTATTATTATTAAATGCTCTCACTTATATAAGCTGATATATAACCGTTGTTTTAGCAAAGACTTAATTAAGTCTAATAATAGTATTTTTGTTTTTTTACTTTAATTGCGATTGCCATTGAGTGTTGAGCCAGGCCCGCTGAACTCTGTAGTTATCACAGAAGATTTAATGGCATAAAGCCTAACACTCTGACCATAGTAACCATGCAAATTGCATAAAAAAACCTAAATTATCACAGTGCCCTCAAAATAGTTTTTACTGATGAACTGCATAAAACACTGTCCCAATAATGAAACGATGCTGCGACATTTTGAAAGGTCGTGCATTGTCCACAAGAATAACTGCTTAAAAAAAAAACTGCTTTTGTTATTTCTGGCAGTGCAAATCTGCCCACTGCGAAGCTCATAATGCTGCTTTGTCTTTAGCGCTGCTGCGTCCTCTGCAGCGATATTAAATTACTGTTTAGAAGTATGGCTCTATTGATTTCTGCTCATAAATATTTATGAATATGACTTGACGTGTCCTGAGTCATAAAGTATTTGTTTGCCTCCTATTAATCTGCGTGATCTATTTTCCTTTGAGCAGCATTTTGTCTTAATCTGTCATGTGGTCAGGCATGTTCAGTTTATCAGATTACCGCTAAATGGAAGGAACCAAATAATTGACTGTTGTAATTCAGTGTGTTTTTATTAGGTAATAATTGGCAGTAAACCATTATTTTGGTCTAAGAGGCCTTTTGTCTAATACCAAATCCCCAGTACACTATGCTTGCGAGCGCTTGATCCATTTCAGCAAATCATGTTATCTCCTGATTTGTGTCATTGGATTGTGACAGTTGTAATTCTGTTATCAATATCTCAAGCTGAGCCAATAATTAGGAACACAGCTGAATCACTCCAATCTCACATTAACTGGTCGATCTTAGCTATGTTACAGTCCCCGGAGCTCTTCCCCTCTGCAGATCTAGCTGATGCTGTTTGGCTTTCCATAGTGTCAACAGAGGGGGGTGAGGTTAGCTGGAGGGTTGGAGATGGCCTATAATGATTTTTCGGGAAGCCCTCTGAGAGCTGTGTTCCATTATTAATCATTAACCTTCCTCAAGACATCCAAAACCCTCACCGTGAACTCTTGCGCTGTTTTACAATATGCTGCCAGAAAAATGCCAGGATATGTAGAAACTGAAGTGCCAAAGCCGTAGATGACACACTCTTCCTTGCTAGAACTCCTCTTACTGGCGCTGGAATCATGAGTCAGTGCTGATGCTTATGTAGGCTTGGCCCTCGAGAGCGCAGGGCTATGTCAAAACCTTTTCCCTTCATGTTTAAAGTCCCCGTTCAAAGAAGCTGCTCTTTAACAGCTGCCCAAACAGTCACACCAAGCTGAATGCCTCCAGTGTAGGAATAGTTAGGCACTAATTTTAGGGCAGGATATCCGTCATTCCCTTTCTTTCCATGTTTCCACTAAAACCTTTATTCGGTATTTATGTAATATGCATGCAGTTTTACCAATAAAATACCACCACAGAGGTTTATGCCCAGGCAGTTGTAAGTGTGGACTGGAGCACCGCAGTGCATCCTGTTACTTGGAACAAACAGACACAGTCCAGCTTTGCTGAGAGCGAGTCCTATTAGCCATCCCTTCTGCCCTCTGCCTTCAGAGGTGTCACGGTACGCTGGTTTATATTTGGTTTCCGTTGCGTCTCTGCCTCACCACCTCTAGGCCACACATCTGGTCTTTGGGCCGACACTGGCTGAGCCCAAGCATTTCCTCCTGGTTACTCAGCCTCCCAGGAGAGCTGAAGGGAGAGGGAGAGAGAGGGAGAGAATAAACTGGGAAAAGCGAGAGCGGAAGTCAGCCACGGAACGAACACATCACGGCATCTTTCCCTCTTTCTCTTTAAGATCTGTTCTAGTCTGGAGTGATTCATACCCTGCCGTCCAAAGAGAGATCTTTTGCCAGGGCTCTACATCGCACGCTATCCTTGTTCCTCATCCCACAGCCCATTAACTCTATTGGAAAGCGTTTTTTCTTTTCTGTAAATTGTAAAGACTTGTGAGGAATGACTCAAAATATTCTGACTTTGTCTACCTGTCCCATTAGTTTATTGATTGTCTGAGTAATTTATATTATAAAATTACAACTTTTCTATCACTGATTTTTATTAAGGCTGACATTTTTCTGTCGTTTATGTCTGTCTGGATTTTCTTTATTGGGCCCGTTGGCTTGACTAAATGATTTACCATACACACACTGTTCATTTGCTCTCGTCAGTTTGGTTTGACATTTACAGTACTTCTCCCTAAGTTAAACATTAATGAGATGTCATTATCCAAACTGTGATCTTTTCCTTATTCGCCTATGGCCTTATAAATATAGCACAGATTCCAAGCTAGCCTATAAATTTGCAGTTCATGTTTTCTTTGTTATTTTTGAGCCATCTAAAAAGAAGCCTAGACCGTTTTGTGGGGCAATAGTTATACTTAGGATGGTTTGCCCAGTAGTAAAGTGTGGTGTGTGAACTGTGAGGGGCCCAGAACTGACCTGGATAGTGTTTCAGGTAGGCCAACACCCCTGAATTGGGCCAGGGCAGCCACAGAAGCTGGCTCAAGGCTGTGGTTCACAGAGACAACAAGTCAGGCCACAGGGACACACAGTGCTGCTCTGCACACCAGGGAATCTGTCCAAATTGCACACAGGCGAGCTGTCTGATGGGGTTTTCCAAGGTCAGGTTGGGAATCTAGGGGCTGGAGCGCTGTGAAAGGAAACATCCTCTTCCATCTTCTGCTTCACAGGGGAGTCCTAGAATGAAAAGTTCATTGTTCTACCCATAAAATTTGATTTTGCATGTCTGCCAGTGGCAGACATGTGGCAGCCCCATTTTAGTCAGAGGAACTAACTCCAATTTCCACACAATACTAATGTCTAAGTGTTTAAGTGATTTTTTTTTTTATAGGAATAGCTTGTTTGCTTTTAAAAATGTAGGTACTAAATAATTAATTGTGGCTCTGTTCATCACATAATCATAAGGACACAGTAAGTTTTACTGGGTAAAGTGCAGTTGCTACATTTCCAGGCAGACATCTGCATCACCAGTTCTACTGCGACATTCAGAAAAAAACTCCTAAAGATACTTGTTGACACAGGCCCTGGGTCCTTATTTATCATAGCCGCTGCTGTTTTTTTTATTCTTGTGTTCTCTCTTTACGTAAGTGTAAAGATTTTGGATCCTCTGAAAGGCACTCTCTCAAAGCAAGCTATTATTGTAATTAAGACTAAAGGGTCTCTTTGTTTTTGTCAAGCTAACAGCCTGTACCAATCAACTTGCGGATAGAAACGATGAATGCAGTTGCTCTGGCTATGCGTGCCTTCTCAAAAACTATGGGTATTTTTAGGTTAATCTTCTTAGAGAAATGAATGAAACAAAAAAATAAATTCTGGGTTGTGATTGTTGGGCAGCTTGGACACGAAAGATTCCTCTGTTCCCATCGCTTATATTAAATTAGCCTGTTTTGCATGCCGTATTTCTCCCCGCTACTTTACTCCTTGCAAGTGAAAGCCAAGCATTACAGGAATATAGTGCAGCTATGTGCTGACGCTTGCCAGGAACAACTGCATGCCCCGTTGTAACTGCTGCTGAAGGCAAAACATTGAAGGATCATCTCAAATTGTGGACTAGTTCTCAAGATAGACCAATGTTTGTGCTGCACGACTGTTGATTTACCCTTTTTTTTCTCTCTCTCTCTTGTCTATTGACAGACTCCAGCTGAGGTGATTGTTTCACAGCCATCCTGCACAGCCAATGGAACAAATGGGTAAGGAGAGGGAGAAGCCGATTTCACACATGAACTTTGGACAGTCTTGGGGGATTTGGATCTGAACATTATCCAGCATTGTCTGAATTGGTCCTTTTCCACATGTAGCCAATGGCAAGAGATTGTACACGTCCGATGCATTATCTGTATTGGAAATGCTCCATTTGGTTTAGGTGAGGGATGGTGCCTGGGAAGAGCATACAGGGGACGGGACACATAATACCCACTCTGTCACTATGAATTCTCCAGGAAATTACATGCTCTATTATCACATGGGCTTGACTGGACATTACAGAACAGATTACAGTACTGGCAGGGTAAAGTCCATTTTATGTCCAATTCGGCCGGTTTCAGCTTGACTTGGTACAAAAGTTACAGGCTACAGTGCAAACGACTAGGGAAGTAGTAGTTCCGCCTTTTACTATTATACTTCCTCTGAGTGCTGGGGATTTCTGTATACATCCCCATGCACATGTGTAAATACTTGATTTATTTCACTTCCTCTTCAGTATCTCATGGTGTTCTCGTGTATGCAGGAAAGTAATCCAGAGTCATATGCGTAATGACAGATGAGCCGACACTTGCGATTTGTGATGATGCTTTGATTTCTTTTAGGTGGTGTATTCATTTTCTCTGGCACGCCACCTGATTGAGTTTTGCCATTAAGAGGTCATTTTGGGGGTTTATTTGCCAATAATAATATGTGAAAAAATGGGGATGTCTGATGGCAGTTACTGATGTTTTTGACATGTCTAAACGCGGAAATATTTGATCTTCATAGATAAATGCGGTGAATTCAAAGAAATGGAAACATTAAACACACCCATATATTTATTACACCGTTCACATTAATTACCAATGGTTAGAACCTCCTGAGGCAGTAACAGGTAGAACTTGCCTTATTTAAATTTCTGATATCTAGGTCATGGCGTCTCCTTTGCTATTTAAGCGTGCCCTGAGATCTAAAGACCTGTCTAAGGCCCCCCCAGGAAAAAAAAAAAAAAAGATTATGGCTGCCTAGGACTCTGGCATTAATTTTTCTACTATAAGAGAAAAAGTGGGTTAGATTTTTAACAACTTGTAATTTGCCAAGCACAGCATTCCCCAGATAATTAGCTGAAAAACGGACCATTTGTTACATTTAGACAAATGTGGAATGTCTTTGACCTCTATTGGTGAAAAACAGCAGAGCAAAAGGACAGTTTGTGAATGATTATATCGGTAAAGGTCAGGCCTTTTAGAATAATGTGCTCTACACAGACAAATCAAAGACTGAGTTGCTTCGCCACAGTGATGGTGGTTGAAGTGTTATGGTTGTGGGTTACTCCGCTGCCTCAGGGTATGGGCGGCCTGCATTCACTGATGAACTATGAATCCTGCATCATATCAAGGGGTGCTTGAAGATAATGTGAGGCCAGCTGTCTGTAACAGATAAAACTTTAAGTGGACCTTTTGAGCAGGAGAATGGTCGTCATCCTGCCTGCAAATCCGCTGAGGAATGGCTCAATTAGCCTATTCAAATTCCCGATTTGAATCCATTCAGATCTTGTTTTTTATTACATGATTGTATGTCAATATGTCAAGCTTCAGCTCGACTTTAACCTGTCACCCTTGTAATGTCCAAGCAACTCAACCAGCTTGCATATTTAAAAAAAAAAAATCATTAAATTTGTTAGTTTGATGAAACTAACTTAAACTGTTGGCTACAAGGGAGTGGTGTGCATCTTACTACAAATGAGATTCAAATGGGCACGGGGATCTCAAGTCAATGCAAATGACGGTGAAAAGTGATTCATGGAGGGCTTTATCCAGACTATTAGTGCGTGGTTGTGATCTCAGACAGTGATGTAGTCAGCCTCTGCTCCTCTCTATCTCTGGCATCGTGCCCTTATCCCCACCTCGTTCCCCCCGTCCACAATCGCTACTGTACATCTGCCGACTCACAGGCAGTGAATCACCAAGCTTGACTCGAAGGGCTATCACACATCGCAAATGAACAGACAGGGATCTGCAAAAAGTCTCAACAAGAATAGAGCTGCCCCAGGAAGTGGGTATGTGAGATGAAATATTTTGCTGTAGTCATATGGGACATGCTGTCTTTTGAGGCTTGAGGGGGTGGGGGTGGGGGGGGGGGGGGGTTTGTGACGGAAAAAGTAAGGTCTGGACTGGGTGACTCAGTCCTGCCTAAACAGCACTCCCATGAGAGGTGTGGCTCGGATGCGTGCGTGTGTGTGTGCGCGCGCATGTATGTCACTTCTACATTGTTGTGGTGGAGGCCTTAGGCCACATGGCATGATTAACTACTGGTTTTGAAGGGAGTGTGTGTTTGTCTGGCTGTAATCATCACACCGAGTGCAGAGATTAGAGAG
Organism: Cichlasoma orientale; assembly: GCA_034780415.1. Taxonomy (NCBI): domain Eukaryota; kingdom Metazoa; phylum Chordata; class Actinopteri; order Cichliformes; family Cichlidae; genus Cichlasoma; species Cichlasoma orientale. The sequence goes on along the minus strand of JAVDPK010001242.1, from coordinate 2,573,228 downwards.
TATACTGCTTGCTCATTACCTGGCCAATGACTGGACACACCCAGAAATTCAGCTGTATGGGAAGAATGTCAGGTTACGCTCTGATAAGCCAGAACTTTACTATTATAATAAATGGGGTCATATCAAATAATCCTAAATGTTGCACAACAGCTCTGGTTTATACCAGACTTTGACCAAACTATTAGATTGAACCATCCACAAGGAAACATCAGTTTAAGTATTAGAATGAATAAGGATGTGATTGTGATGAATTAGGGGAATTTTTGTTAACATGGCAATACTCAGATAATTAGTCATGCTGCAAGTCTGATGTATTGGGTGATTTCAGGGGTCTCATAGGATCTATGCTCACAACTTCCTAACATATTTCCTCAAAATTAATTGGACAAACTAATATAATTTTAAATAAAGTAACTGAAATCTGGATTCACTTACCCTAACATTGGCGATCGGGATAAACTCTCACACGAAGCTGGGAACAGACCCAATCTGTACTGCTTATCACTCGATTGTCCAATCACGTTTGAGCCTCTGAAAATGGGGGACTGCGTCCAAATGTCTGTAATTCCTAAAGAGTTAATGCAATACTTTTGATAATTTTGCACCTCTGTCAGTCACTGACCTCAAACTCACGGTGTGAGTGATGGACGTGTGGCTTCAGGCAGATGATACGAGGCCCTTCCTGTTTATCTTTCAGTCAGCAGGAAGTGCTAGCCAGCTTGCGCCCTCCTGCTGTTCTCACACTGAAATCTGTCTTACGTCATCACTATTTTTTCCATCTTCACTTTCCTCACTCTCAAGTTCCTTCTTATAGAGCAGAGTACACACTGTACTGAAAAGAGTGCACACTTGAGGACCTTTACGTGTTGCATCTGTTCGGTAATTAGCTTCTCCTCTTTGTTGACGGTGCTCTGCAGTAGTCAGAAGCTTGAAGTTTTTGCTACTAGACAGCTGAAAGAGAACAGTATTAAGGAATGCACTTCACGTGTGTGAGTTTATGTGGGTGCACGAGAGAGGGTGTGTATGCATAACGCAAGTGAGTGTTTGCATGAAGAGCTTAGGAGTGGGCCCCTGGTAATTGCCTGTCTGGATGTCTGTCGTCCTGTCTGTCAACCATCCAACCATCACAATCTGGCCCTGTTTACAACATCAACAAATATGGAAAGTTTTCATTCACATCGTCAAGTTTCGCAAGTAGAATGGCTTTATTCAAACTGAAAAGTCTCTTATTCTCTATCGTAAAATTTCTTGCTGACAACACTCACTTCTTCAGTCACGAACTCAGACTTCCTGTCACACACCCCTCCTACTCGGGTCTCATAACATGACTTTTTTTTCCCTCTCCCCTCTGCCTAGTCCAGAGCTTCTTGGCAGTGGTCTTGAGAAAACAGTGTATTTTTAGCTGGGAGGTCATATAGGCCCAGTCTTAATCACCACATTCCCATTTTCCCACCAGCCCAGTTTCAGTCAGAGGCCCATGCAGTCAGCCTGCACGCTGAGGAGGACGGGATAGGGACAGGGAAGAGAAATAGATGCATTTCTACAGGAAGAATGGCCGATTATTAATGCTGCAATATGAAGAGCAAGATTTTAATAAAGATTTATTTCACTTGGTGCTTTTTCTGAGCTGTTTATCCACCAGACAAGTATTCCTGTGACAAATCAATGCAATGGTCATTTTTGCAACTGTGCATGTTCTTTTGGTTACAAGGAATGTTTTCACTGCGGTCATCCAAGCCCAAGAGCAAGGACAGTACCTCTCTAGCTTTAATTAGTGTCTCAGCATTGTGATTAAATCCTGGACCGAAATCAATTACTCATTGCCACAGAAACTACAACCAAGCAGACGGTCGCAAAACTAATTAATTCATTGTGCTGTTCCCGCTGTTGGATTTAAGTGTGTCATGGTCATTAAAGATTGCTGACAGTATGTCTTTTTATTGTGATGCTGAAATTGCTTGCATGATGTTGATTTGAACATATCAATAATGTTAGTGTTGATAAACGCGCCCGCTGAAGGTCTGTAAAATGGAAATACCAGTGAAACGTTCATGCACAGTTTGTTTTTTTTTGTTTTTTTTACATATTCTTCTAGTTTTGTGAGATGGAGCATTTTGCATGCATCTTGAGGTAGTCAGTTGTTCAATTTGAGGTGCGTTTAGTATTATTTTTTTGTCACCAGCTTTTTTTTTTTTAATACCATATGTGGTATTTGATTCCAGGATTTGCTGGTATTTAAATGAATCCATTCTTTGCTCTACCAGTGAAATATTCCCTGAGCTCAGTGTTGTGCAAGGTCACCCTTTGCAAGAGCTAGCTCAAAGTTCAGTTCACACAGATGAAATTGAATTGGTTCACATTTCTCATTGGTAGCAAACTGTATTGTTGTTCACAGAGCATCATGTGCAGCGCACGCACGCGACGGCACGCATTCACTGTCAGGAACGCTCACATCATGTTCTTTAGTTGACAGAACCGTTTATTTGAGTCAGGGATCACTGAAAACGTGTGTGTTAGGAATATGTGTAGTAGGAATGCAACTGTTTAGTCACCGTACTGATACAGTATATGGACAAAAGCAGTGAGGCATCTACACAAGGTCAAGACGGGCATGCCTTGTAGGCAGGCTCACAGAAGCCGCTCGGCCGTGGAAACCCATGCCATGAGGGTCCCATAGCACACGGTTTTTGTGCTGATACCAGAAGAGGTTTGAAGCTCTGCAGTTATTGAGTCAGCAGATATTGGCAACTTTTACTCACTGTACCTAATGCACTCGGTGACCATGCTCTGTAACTTTACATGGTCTGTTACTTGGTAGCTGAGTCATTGCGGTTTCTAAACCACTTCCACTTTGCAAATACTGCTTACAGTTGATCGTGTAATATGTAGGAGGGAAGAAATTTAATGAACTACCTTATTGCAACAGTGGTGTCCTATTTCAGTACCACGCTTGAATTCATTACGCTCTTTCGAATGACTCATTCTTTCGTACATGTATATAAACGCAGACTGAGCTGGCTAGGCGCTTGATTTTACACCTGTAGCGCTGGGACCGAAAACCCCTGAATTCAAAGATTAAGAGATGTATCTCAATACATTTGTTCATATAGTGTACTGATCTGGTACCATTGTCTCGTTTATAGGCTGTTAGAGACTGGAACAAATAAAAATATACAAATATATAAATTTTATACATTGCTCTTGTAACCAAGATAAGTAAAGACCTATAAATCTTTTGTTTTTGTTTTTTTTAGTGTTATTACCTAATTTATTTGCAGTTGTTGCATTTCAGCTTAGTGTGGGAGTCTTTACTGTTTTACTGTCATTTATGGTCTCTCTAGTTTTTCTCCTTTTCTCCCTCTCACTGGGTGTGTGGCTGGCACACACTCCACCGGAGTTCAATAAACGTTCAATCATTGTCAGCGCACTTCACCACTGCTTGCCGTTAAGTCACAAACTGCTGCAAGCGCACAAAGAAAACCTGATGGCACAGCAAGTATGAAATGCCTCCAAATTACTGACCCTGTTAGCGACTTCCATGCTGCATTAGCTGCACCTCTAGCATCAAGGTGCAAAGTTAGACCTGTGGTATGGTATTATGTGAAGTAGTAAACAAAGAACAAAATGGAATAGAACGGAACTGAATAGACTGGCCCCCGAGATCACCCTGCTATCACGGATACCCGGTTAAACCAGTACGGGACCAAAATCTGAATAAAAAATTGAATTGGTGCATTGTTGGTGCATTCACGCAGAGCACCGTTTGTGCCACTGTGCTTGTTTCTTTTCAGGAAATCCTTTGCTCTCTTTGTTGATAGGAGGCAGGACTGGATTTGTTCTGATAAGTTATGCATGAAGGTAATTTTTGTGTAGGTGTTGTGGCACTTTAAGCAGTTACTGTTAAATATTTCTAAAGGCCTTTTGCAGTCAAGCAGGGTTTTTTTTCTTTATCTTTCTAGCAATGAGCAGTTCTCTCAGGTTATTTGATCTTCCAGACCTCAACTTGACCTCCACTATTCCTGGTACTGCCATTCCTTAATTACATTACAGACTGAGAAAAATGGTTACCAGAAAACAATTTGGTATCTTCTGCTAGCTCTACTCCTTCATGGGTATCAGTTACTTTCATTCAGAATGCTAGCAGAGGAGGCCATGTCTTCTATGGTTGAGACAACTTTGAAATTTGTGTCATTTAACCTATCTTTACTATGATAGTGAAAGAAAAAAAAATCATAACCCAAATAAGCTAATTAGGGTATGAAAGCTCAGAAAGCTCAAATCTCTTGGTGTCCAATCTTTTGCATGATACAGTACATCTGTCCTTTTTCGAGTCTCAAAAGATTTTACAAGACAAAGACAGAGCAGGGTCACAACTATATATGCACAAGAGTAACAGGTAATGAAGGAAGCTAAAATTTCATATGGCATTACCACATGGCCACACTGGCTTTACCTACTTTGGCTGATTAGATGTCATCTCTTTTGCCTTTGTGGGTGTGTACACAGCATAACTGATTGACATGTTCTTGCCCCTCCTTTTAGTCTTGTTGCACCTGTAAGGGTGGGACATTCGAGACAACGTTCAAGTTAGTCTCTCGGAATTTGGTGACCTCATGTAATTGCCACTAAATCTCCACCCAACTAAGGAAAGTAGCCACATTCAAATGTATATACCTGCATGAGTGTTCAAGAGCTTTTAATAATGGAGCAGTATCAGTTGTATTTGTGGAAGTCATTAAGCCAGTCATTTTGGTGGACCTAATGTCATTTGTTGAAGTGTATTGTATCTGGATGAACTCCCTCCCTGTTAAAGGCAATCCAAATAATAGTTTGTGACACAAAAGACGTTGCAGTGGAAGTATTATTGGTATGATATAGCAATTTTCAACCCATCAGACTGTAAAAGCATGGAATTCTTGACGGAACAAAAAAAAAAAACCATAAAAAAAGGAAACACTTTTCCAAATTGAGATGAATATAGTTATATCTCTTTTGTATTCTTAATCTTTTTCTTCCTCTTTCCTTTGGTATGTTCTTCTTTATTATCTTGTTCCCCTTTGTCAGGTACTTTACAAATAATTTGTAGCTTGTAACCACACTGACTCCTGGACTGTATATTGCTGTTGTTGTGTTGATTAGGCATAAAAGAAATGGAAAAGAGCAAACATAAACTGTTATATAGCGCAGTATTCTAGGGCCTCATTGGCTTTACATCACGCAGCTCCTCACTTCAGTACAGAGGACATCACCACCGATGTGACTACACAGGTTGTTAAAATGTGCTTTGTGTTCGCTGTGGAATCAGATATCAGTGGTTGTGTGATAATAGGGAAATATGTCCCTTCCTCTCACAAATCGCGTTACTTTTTTCCCCCCACATCTTATTTTCATAACTTCCCTCTCTTCCACTTTGCTGGATCGCCAACAGTTTTTATTATTTGTCAGTTGAAAGTGATCTCTGAGATATGGATGGGGTGTTTTTTTCCCATTGATACACTTTTACAGTATATGCACTGCCATGTTGCTTTTAAAAGCAAAACTACTGTACATTGTGTTTGTCTCAGGCTGCAGATGAGATTTTTTTTTCTCAACACGTTGCAGTGTAAAGCAGAGCAGTATTATGACATTATTATGCTTCTTTAGTTGAGTAGCTGATGTTTAGCCCTCCAGGGGAGGGCAAATGAAGGAGAGGTGCTGTCTTTGGAGCTCTATTCTTCGCGGTGTCTAATCCCCATGTTAAATTGCTTCCTGCGCTCCACAGGAAGTTGCCTGCTAAAGGCCTCACCGTCACGGCCTCTGCTGCAGCTTCTGGGAATGTGGGGGTGGTAGCATTGGATGGGGGGGGAGGGGGGGGGGTTGGACTGGGGTTGTACTGTAGGGATGCTGGACAGCTGTGGAGATCCGAAGCGCCCACATCAACTTTACTCAGACAATTGCCCCATTTATTACAGCATAGATTGCTGTGAAGAAATTGCCACAATTTTTTATTTTTTTTTACACAATTTGTGTATACGTACACAAAGAAGAATGTCCACATGTGTCTGTACCCACACTGACAGAATAGCAGAGTAATAAAAATACTGAAGAATGATTCCTGATTGTTTGGGGGCACGTGTTGCTGCTGTCCTGTCTGGGCTGCCTGTGTGCATGAATGTCTCTGTTATGTGGAAGGAGTTATAAACAACCTCAAAAAAAGAGATGTCACATTTCTATGTTTATTTTAATGCCTTTAAGTGGGGTCTGTAGATGCAGGGACTGATAGAGATCCCCATAGGCTGCGGCTGTGGCAGGCGAGCGGGCTTAGTTTTATAGCATGGCTGAGTATAATGTGACAGACCCTTCAGTCTCTCTCTCTCTTTCTCTCTCTTCTGCTTTCTGATGAGGCGTCATACCGATTTATACACACATACGGAAAAAATGGCCTGCCATATAGAGTTTCATGGTGTCTGAACATTTGCCTAAATTAGAGATGCCAGTTAGTTAGAATCAGCCACTGCAAATAAATATCATAAAGACTACATATGCATAAGAGACACCATTCAGAAGTCCTTTGACCTGATCTCTTATGAGGTCAAAGGAGACAGAAATTGGCAGCTGCTATAAGCCGAGTCAGTGTAGATAAGGGTGTAGTCCAACCCATTGATTATTGCTTCCTTCCATGAGGAGGAACCTTTATTAGATCAATAATGGCATAGATGAGCTAGCAAATGTATAGGTAAATAGATGCAAGATAACACTGGGAGGGAGGGCTTGACTTCATTTCCTGAGTGGCAATCCCAGGAGGTGGAGGAGGACAGGAAGGAAGGAGCGGTTCATCACTTCTACCTCCCATGCTAGTTAGATCCAGGAAATAGAGAAAACAAACGAGTAATTAGGTAAATGAATGACGAGAGATAAAACATCTAAACAATCTAATAGAATGGAAATGGGCCTTGGCCCGAGATAACAAGTCTGAAGTTGTCCATAACATTGCTGACCAGATGCAGAACAGTCAGCGTACTTGGAAATGGCTGCAGATGTGATTGTGGGGCATTAAAGGGAGAAAGAGAAAAGATCAGTTCAGCAGATTTAGTGATGTTTTTGATGTTTATGATTTTTAACTATCTCAGACTGCGACCTCTTGAACCTTCTGCTTTCCTCTGACCAGCATGAGCTGGCTGGCTGGGAGTCGGGACGGCGTCGCTCTGTCACATTTATTTTCAGTCTCCCCTTTGGCTCGCCGGGCAAAGTGATAAAAGAGAGACGAGCTGTCCACAGTGGCGTGGTATGTATGAGTGTGTGTTTGTGGGCTTGCGTGCTCCTAGGGAGGGAAAGTTGGAAAATGCTAGAGGACAGATATTCATGGCACCTCTTTCAGTCCCCTCTGTGTGATTCCCCCCCACCTAGGAGTATCGGAGAGGCTTAAAGTTGGCAAAGAGTCACATAGGGGCGGGGGGTCACAGCCAACCGTGTGTCTCTGAGCCAATTAGCTGTCTAATGGGAGGGAGTAGTCAGGGGAAGACTTGAGCTGAGAGGGAAGGGAGTTATTTACATTCTCTTTCTCCTCTTCCACTTAGCCACACTGCCTCGGCGTCTTCTGAAGAGATGAAAAGCCTGATCATTGAGAAGAATAAAATGGGACAAGAGGAAGAACCCGAACTGTTGGTGAAAGGTAAGCCTCACAGGCACATCTAACATCGCACATCACCGTTACTCACATCCCCCTTAAATTAAATGAGTCTACCTGCAGATATTCATGCTGACGTGATAAACTAATTAAGTAGTCTTTAAACAGTAAATAGATTTTTTTTTTTTTTAAATGTCAATTACCACTTAACTAGATAACAAGAATCCTTACCTGTTTAGCATTTTTTTAAGCAATGCCAGTTGTATCTGGACTCTTGGTTGGGCAAAATGGGGAAAATGAGCTATTTTAAGGCTTCACCTTGGTATCCTAAAATTTTTCATGCATTATTCAAGAGTATCGCCTTTTTCTATTATTTTCTCAGGCTAAACGATTGATTTAAAAAACAAAACAAAAAAAAAACGAATATACAGTAGAGCAATCAGTAATAAAATGAAAAATCTGTTGTTGCGTCCCTGTTTTGTTTGTCAGTTAATCCACGAGCTCCCTGCAGGGCTAAGTTAGTGCACTTCATGCCTTTAAGCATGGTATATATTTCATCAGCCTAATTGCCTCCTGTCGCAGCTCCATACTGTTCTGTTGCCCTGTAGCCAACCCCTCTCTTACCACATGTGGCGCACAGCTGCCCCCACCTTCCCTCTATGTGTATTATTGTAAGGACAGCTACTGGCATCAGGAGCTCTATCTTGCATGTCTGATGCTTTTGAGGAATGATCTCATAGGATATTTCTGTGCAGTTTATTTTTTCCTCTTTTTTTTTTTTCCCCCCCTGCTCGGCCTGCTGCTGACAGGGAGCAGTAAAATGCCAGTGCTTGGATATGTTACGTCCTGTTGGGAATGGCGACAGTCAGATTGCCTAATTCTGACAGCAGTTACCATGCACCCTTGGCAATGGCTCCTCCCTTACTGCTGTCCCCACTCATGGTTTGTTTTGTTTTTTTAAGTGTTGGAAGAGTTTCCCTCCAAAACTGGGGACAGCTGCAGTCTGTGGGCGACTTTCATTTAACGTTATGGCTTTTGCACCACATCGCAATCCTTCACTACGCTTTACTAGCCAACAGCAGGCAACCTCATGGTGTTAGATAATTCTCTCTGTGTGCTGCACAAGGATATTTTTTGACGGATGCCTCCATTATGGCTTTTTCCTTTTTTTTTTTTCCTCTTCTATTTTTTTTTAGTAGGGCATCCCGAGGCTACATGGGGTGAATGTTGCCCCAGTATCTAAAATAGGCCAACAACATTGCAGATATAGACCGATGAGTGCTGACAGAAAGAGATGTTGACATTGGTTTATTGATATGCCTTTGTTGATTTACAGTTAAAAATTACTCCTCATGTGACGCAGAGTTTCTCGTGCACCAGTCATCCACAGCTGAAACTGTCTGGATCTCGGATTCAAAAAGGGAGAAATGTATGGATCTTGCCCAGAAAAATAATTCGGTGCCACTTTATAACTTATTATTTTACTGAAATGTTGCTCTGCTTCCCGAGAAGCCGGCGAGCACAATACTGTTAACCATCTTCTCAGATGTGTCCGCTGAAACAAACTGAAATTTGAAGCCTGCTGATATTTGTGACGCTTACGTGTTTTTATAATGCAGTTCAGCGATCAGTGCGCTGAGCAAACATTCATTGGTGAGAGAAGCGGGGGGGCTTGCAGTAAAAAAGATGGAAATGCACAGAGAGAGATTGTTTTCTCAATCTGTGTTTGAGGGGGCAGGGCACTGAAGGGTCAGGGGTCACAAATGAAACAAATTAAGGGCGAGCTGTGGCCCCCAGGGGAGACATTAGAAGGCTACAGAGATGAGATCCAGATGGAAGACCATTGGAGGGCTATACAGGGGGACTGGGGACTCTAGCTTTATCTCTGTCCTTTTTACATATTTTCCTATTGCATTGCTTAAAGTTCCCAGTAAGAGAGCAGGCTATGTGGTATATTGTGTGTCTGTGACAGAGCTGCCAGGGTAACAGGCATGCCTGTCTCTTGACGTTTCTGACCCAGTCAGCTTGTCTGCCTCCTGTCCTGCATGCAGTCGGTCGGCCCAGCCTTCCTCATGATTTTTATTTATCCATTTCACGTTGGGTTTTGATGCTGACCCTCTCTGATGTGGTGTTAAGTGCCTCCTGGGTTTTCACTTTGGGCTATATTTGAGGGTAGGTTACAGTAGGTTCAAACTTGCCACTTATAGCGTATGGAGGCATTCTTAAACAGGAAACATAGTCTGAGAGCCTGAACCTTCGCCCCCTCCTCTCTCGCTCGTTTTTCTATTTCTTTTTTTTTTTTTTATTTGGAGCAGGAGCAAGGCAACGGTTTCTTTGTACTGCCTGGGAAAACCACTCTGAGGCAAGGTTAAAATGAGGGGGAGAAGAGAAACGGGGCAGATGAAAGCAAATAGGAAGAGAGTAAGAACAGGAGGAAGAAAGGTGCAGGCGAAATGAGTGCTGGCTGGCAGGTGACACACAGCTTGCTAACCACAGTGATGCTGGTGAGACATCATTACAGTTTCACAGGGTTGGGGGCTGAAGGTATGTTGCCTAATTTTTCCTTTTAAAACCAATCGCATACATGCATACACAAGCCATATGCATTTTCTCATGCAAGACACCCCACATATGGCAGACTGCCATTGCATCTCACTGCCCTGCCTCCCTATGCTCCTACCCAACCCAGTATTGGTCAAGGTAGCCTGCAGTAAGTCAGTACAGCCTCTTATCAGCATCTTGGATGAACTCTGACCTTTCTAGCAGGATGCAAAGAAAGTTGTTCACAAAGGAGGACTGGAGCCCATTTCGTTTATTTATCTGCTCAGAAATGAAATACTTATGTGGAAAAATCTGCACACATTTGCACAATTTAGTTTATTTATCTGCTCAGAGTTGAAATACTTATTAGGAACAATTTGCACGCAACTGGGGAGGGAGAAGAAGTTCACGGTTTGGGAACAGTGGATCTGGGCTGTTGCAGTGTTCCCAGTTCTCAGAACTTTGGGAACACAAGAGTCTTGTATTGCATAGACAGACCTGGCAGGACTAGCAGGCATGCCTACAAACTAGCTGCCTTATTCTCTTTGTGTCTCTCTGTGTCTCAGTCTCCTTATCTCATCCTGTCAACCTTAAAAGTGGTAATTACGGTGGCTTCGTGCAGCCTTTGATGCCTATACTATTATCTGGCTGTATTTTTATCCCCTAGTATTTACTCCAACAAGGCTTTCACACAGACTTCTGCAAACTTTAGGGACAATTACATGTCTTGGAGATTATTCTTTGTGAAGAAATAATGTGGCAGCACTTTTTTTTTTTTTTTTTTTTTTTTTTTAGCCCTATGACCTGCCCGGCAAAACTTTCAAGGAAAATACTCACCTTAGTTCGAAGGTCCTAAGAGACAGAGAGTATTGGTACATTTTGAGTATCCACAAGTTACTTGGTGGTAGCAAAAACTGAATAACCACTGTAGCTCAACTGGCATTCAACCCCACTCCTCATGCCACTTTCGCACAGATTGGATGGCTTTACCTTTTAAAACAACTGCTTAAATTAGTCCAATAAGTTCTTATTAATCTTGTGTAAATAATGTTAACTGAACTTGACTCTTGAGCTCTCTAAAGTTGTGACGCTCCCTATCATGTGAAAGCCCGTCTCATGTTCGCCCTTGTTTTACTTTTGGTTTCAGTTACCCTCTTTGCCTCCTCCAACAATAGGGCTGCTTTTCTTTCGCTGGGTAGAGTTTGCACGGTTACTCAGGCGAAGTGTCCCCCTTGTCAGCTAGCAGGGAAAAAGTTACCAATAGCTACCGATGAAAACAAAAGCACCGTTATCTTCCTGCCTTGGTTACAGGCAGCCAATCTTTGCACCCGTGATGTCATTATTCCGTAGCCGCTACAATTTTCAATAAACATTTACTTCGCGTTGATAAGTAAAAGCCAAACACACGCGTTTTGCTTGTTTTAAAGGTTGGTTGTTACGGGAGGTGCGTGGCAACTGGATCAAGCAGCGTCGGTATTGGTTTGTGCTGACCCAAGACTCTCTTGACTACTACACCGGACCAGAGAAAGGAGCCCGGAGGCTGGGCACGCTGGTCCTCACAAACCTCTGCTCTGTCATCTGGCCAGACAAGCAGACGTACAAGGAGACAGGTGAGCAAGACGCACGCATGTACATGAGCATACGCAGACGGGCTGAGGCATAGCTGACTCACACTCATGCACACTTTCCTGTAATCTCTGTAGAGTCCAGTTAGTCCCATGTTAATTCCCTTTGCGGTATAGTGATCACAGACATTTTTTTAAAAACTTCCCAGGAAGTTGTTTTGGGTCTTTCAAAATGAAAGTGGTGTCTTGTGGCTACCTTGCCCTTCCCGGGAGTGCTCTAATTCTGAGTAAGTTTGGGAAGCCCCGACATTGTTCGGTCAGAAATGCGGCTCTAGAAATGTCTGGTTTGAGGAATCAGTAAGGTCGTGTCTTGGATGCAGGAGAGAAATGGCAAAGGTTAAAAAGAGGTCTTACTTCTGTATTTGAAAAGACACAGGTATGATTTGTGTTTTTAAAATCTCTATTAATCAGACACCCTCTATCCAAGTCTGCCTGCCTTTCTGTCAGTGGAGGAGATCATGCCCTGCTAACTTTACCAAAGCACTTAAAATGCCAAAGCCAGTCATAATTCTTTCTAACTCAGCAGGCCAGGGGACTTTTCTGGACAGAAGTGGACTTTCAACAGTGGCTTTGTCACAAGCTCCCGGTTTGTTTCACTACTGAGTAGACTGGTGTTCCTCTTAAGCGGGGAAATTTGTCACAAAGAGTTGCAAGAAATCTTTACTTCCTCTGTGTGTTTTCTGGTTGTTACCATAAAATATGGGGTCACTTTAAGGGCTCCATTTTTGGCCTTTATTGACCGGGGTCAGTTTAACGGCACCAAACGCATTCGGACTGGTCAGCGGCAGTAGTGCAGTGTCATAATCTGAGGAGTAAAACCTTTTCATTTATGCTTCACTAAGAACTTAAACAAAGAAGGATGTGGTGCCAAGTCACGTAGCAGGAAAGGCTGATAACAGCCATGGGGCGACAGATCAAGCCAGGCTGCCTGGGGTATGTCTAATACTTCCTCTGCAGAAGGCGGAAGCATGGCTCCTTTTTTTTTTTTTTATATTAAACTTTTATTCCATGCTACCCAAAATGAAACTCACTGAGGGCTTTAGGACTCGTGTCCTAACACATCTGCAGAATATCTGTTCTTGTTTGGTTTTGGTGTGGTCTGAGGTTTTGTTTTGTTTTTTTCCCTTTTTTTTTTTTTTTTCCTCAAGTTGACCTTTGATCATCAGTGAAACTGAGCGAGTAAAGGAGAGGGAGTCTATATATGTCTCGTGCAGGACTCAAGAATCAGTTTATTGTCCCACATTGTAGGAAATTGGATCAAGCCTCGACTCTCGCTGTTTACGTAAACATACCGCATGCGTATGACAGGCTAGGACAACAAAAGTGTGAGGTCGGATAAGGTGCAGTTTAAATTGCTAACTATAAATTATTACCATTACCTGTCATAAAATTTGCAATGGTTTTTGAGTGTGTATTGCATTTTTTTTTTTCTTCAGGTTACTGGAGCATTACAGTTTACGGCCGGAAACACTGCTATAGGCTGTACACCAAGCACTTCAACGAGGCTGTGCACTGGGCTTGTGCCATCCAGAAAATCATCGATAGTAAATCACCCGTGGAAACGCCAACACAGCTCCTGATTCGAGACATTGAGGTGGGCCACGCAGCGCACACCCACAAACATGCGCACGGCTGCTGCCAAACTACCTGTGATAAGAGCCGCCAAACACAAACAGCCGTCGGGCTGCAATGCGCTCACGCCCCCTACTCTGTTACCTTGGAAACCACACGACCACATTGCACCGGGGAGTCCAAAGTTTATTCTCCTCGCCTTTCTCTTTTGAATGATCTCATTTTATTCCATCACGTTGGGACGGGGCATAATAACAGACCTGTAGCTGAAAGGTCATTCCAAGATAAAGGCATTTCCAGCTATTGAACATTTAGAAAAACTGGATTTGCTGGATATGAAAGATACCTTCTTATGTCCAGCCATATTTTTAGACCAGGGTTTGCTAGGGAACACATTGTGCTTGAGAGTTGACTTGACTTGCATCAGTCTGCCTCTTGGGTGCAGAGAAGGGCAGTTCTGGCAGAGGAGGTGGAGGAGGGCTCTGCGTGAAGCAGCAGGACGAGATAAGCAGTCTTTTTGCCTGGCCTCCCATCTCGATAATCTCCCAACGAGAGTCTCTAATCTCAAAGAAAGTGGTTAGTCTGCTTGCCTCCATCTAACCCCCGTTTGCTTTGCCAAGTTAGGGTCAAGCTTTTATTTTGTAGGATCAGAGGGGACCTGATTTTAAAGTCCTCTTCATTCATTGCTTTCAGTTTTTCTCCTTCGTCTTTAAAACTTTTCTATTTCTAATGCTATTGCTTTCTCTCTCGCTCTCTCGCGCTCTCTCTCTCTCTCTTACACATAGGCACTCTTTCTCAACTGGGTGTTGAGATCATGACTGCTGCTGTAAAAATCAAGAGAGAAAGAACAGAAGTGGCTTTGTGTGAACAGGACTGCTCGCTTATCTTTTAAAGTATAAATTCAGGTTTCAGCCACAGACACAGAGGAGAGCGAGCCTCGCAGTTTTAGCCATGGATCTATAGCCAGAAGTCATGTTTGAAAGAGATTAGGTTAGTGATTTATTTATCTATTTATTTTTTTAAATTTCAGCAGTAAATTTATTAATGCTTAGATCATACATGCAGTCATGCTCTTAACCATTCTCATCCAGCTAAGGGTTACGGGTGGCTGGAGCCTAGCCCGGCTGTCATAGGGTGAGAGGTAAGGCACATCATGGCCTATTGCAAGCCCAGCACACAGAGGCAGCCTGAGTACTCAGAGATATTCAAACTCCACACAGAAAGGTCTTAAGTGGCTGGAGCATTTGAACCCAAGTCCTGAGAGTGAGAAACCCTGTTTATTTATTTTTTCTTTGCTTTTACTGCATCCTTTGACCATGCAATGGTATATAGACACACCAAAGTAATGTGGGATACTCGGTGTATTCTGGAATATTGAACCCTTTCCTGACGGTGAGGTTGACAGAGCCAGAAGGGGGGGGGGGAAATCATCATTTAATGGTATTAGCTTTTTATTGCAAAGCATTTCTGTGTAACGTAAATAAGATGAACACAGTTTATTGCCCTCATACAGAGTCAGGCTAGCTGTTTGCCCATGTTTCCAGTCTTTCATAATTACCATGCAAGCATGTGAACACTTTAATTCTTCTCATCTAGCTTTTGGCAAGGTGGCTAATAAGCGTATTTCCCAAAATGTCAAATTATTGCATGTGGCACTGGATGACCAAATGGAACAAAAACAGTCTCTGGGCCTGGATGAGTGGACGAATATCATCTGGGATGTTGAGTTGATGCACATGATCCAAAGGGCAGCATGTCATTCCCACAGTTCAAACAGACAAGCTTGTTACCAGTGCGCACCAAACATTTCAGAAGAATGTGTCAACTTTGCCACACTAAGGAGGGAGAAAGCGGACTTGTCTTGGAGCCAGAGAGAAAGGGAGGAAGGACTGGGGAAGTTGCAGAGTCAGGAGAGAGCCAGAGCAGTGGCAACGTTACTAATGAGCAACAGGTGCTACGGGGCAGTAGCATGGAAGCCATCTGTACTGCTGGAAGGCATCTATCCGCATAAGCAGTGAAAGGCACAAACACACGCACACCAAACTCATTGACACTAGGGCATAAAATATAACGTGTCAGTCATGCTAGTGTGGTTTGCTGGGTCATCACTTGACCTTCCTGCTGCTTAAAAGATGCCAGAGCTGGTTTGTGACCCCGGGTCAATCCGACCTCAGTCACCCCTCATAGACAAACACACAGTCACGCACTCGCAGTGTGTTTTCATTGCTGTTTGTTTTGAACTGTGTTTGTTTATCGCAGACGTTTTTGTACTTGTGCGTTTTAGGAGAATAAGTTCAACCCTGAGGTAGTGGAACACATCTACCAGCACAACGCAATCCTGAAGTACACCCACGGACCCTTGTATGCCCCTCTGCTGCCTTTCCCCTACGGCAGCCTGGAGCACACATGTAAGTGCTTAAGATTTATGCATTACCCTAACCATATGTGTGTGAAAATACAGGTTAAAATAATAGCATGATTAGCATTTTTATAGCACTTTGAGTAGTGTAAGTGGCGACTGGCTGAATCTACCTTCAAGCTCTTATGAAATAGATAACTAGTGCACATGTCCACTTAATCCTGTGTGTGTGTGTGTTTGTGTGTGTGTGTGTGTGTGTGTGTGTGTGTAAAGTTGGCAGCTGTGATTGCACTGTGGCTAAATGGAAAGAAACAGTTTAAAGTCAGTGATTGCTCTGCAGTTTGATTTGCTCAGAGGCAGCATTTAGCTCAACGCAACGCAGGTCACTATGGTTGCTTTTCATTTTGCTCACTTATGCTTCCTCGCGTACACTCTCCTCCTGTGACCCTGAAATCATTCCTTCCTCCGCCCTATTGGACAATCCTCCAATCACATAAATGCTCTGGGAGGAGCGTGAAAATGCGTGCATCTCTCTCTCATGCACACATCCTCTCTGGGAAGAGTCAATTCAGGGATCATACTCTGTTTTCATCAGCTGAAAATCATAGTATGATGATAAAGCCAGTGAGATGCTAATGCAATCAGTTGCTGTATTATAATACCTTACATCATTAAATGTTATATGTTTCCTTTAAGATATCTGTGAGGTTCAAATATCTTGGGTAAGGGAGAAAAGCAGGGAAAGGAAAAAATATGCCCTGGCAAAACCCTTTGACAGGCATTCTCTGTTCTGCCTTGTCTCTCCAGACCACAGTGGGAAAGGCTACGGCTCGGTGCGCGAGGAGGCCGTGAAACTGTTCAACTGCCTGCAGCAGCTGGAGTCGGCACGGGAGCCGGTTCCCATCATCCAGGGTGTGCTGCAGACCTGCCTGGACCTGCGGCCCCTCCGCGACGAGGTCTACTGCCAGCTAGTGAAGCAGACCAGCTACACGCCTTCCCCAAACACTGCAGCACATCTCCGTTACTGGCAGCTTCTCACCTGTATGAGCTGCACCTTTCTCCCCGGGCCAACTGTGCTCAAGTACCTGCGATTCCACCTCAAAAGGTGAGACGCACACAAAGGATAGTAGAGGGTTATCTAATGCTTCTTGCTGATCAGCTGGGAGGTCAGGTGCAGTGATTGTACTTACCTTCCAGTATGTGATTAAAGTAGTTTGTATCACCTGTAGTGACCTCACCACATGACTTCTTAAAGATTTTTGCGTGCTTGTGAATGCAGCATTCAAGCCAGACTCATTCATATTCAATTCAATGCATACAAATGCTCCTAACTGGAGAAAGCTGCCCGCATCGTCATCTCCTACTTGGAATTAAAAGTGGAAAACTTTCTTGCTTTTTCTGGCAATGATTCCCCTGACTGGGAAACATGGCTTGCGGACGCCAGGTGGAAAACGCTGCAGCGTATCCACCCATGTTGACAGAAAGGAAACAGACTGCAGTTGTCAGTTAACAGAAAAGTTGCGTGTTGTTTATCTAGTTATGAAAATTGTTTTACATGAGTGTGAACTGAAGTCCAAAAAGATCCCCACATTCTCATATGAGACATCAGACCAGGAATAGGTTGTAGGTGATTGGGGAAGGGTATAAGGGAGAATGGCTTGATCTAGGAGATCAAGGTGAGGCACTACTGCGTGGCAGCAGGGAAACGTGGGGTCTAGACGTCGGACAAAAAGCAGGCGCCAGCATCCCTAAACGCTTGTTTAGATATAGTAGCATGATATGCTTTCACATTGTTAGCATGCTTCCCCAGACAGATCCAGTTTTCAAGGGCTGGATTTACAGGTCTGAATTAGCCCCTCTGTCAAGAATGCTAATCTAAGTTATTAGCAGCACTAATCTCCTGCTCTAGATTTTCTGTCTAATGTCATGCCATCAAACCGCTACAATTTTCTATCTATATTTCTGTACTGGGAATCGCCCTCTAGCTAATGGAACAGTTGCATGCGATGGCAATTCATAACAACTCTGTGGAACTCGTTGGCTGTGTGTTTTGATACGTCTTGCTGTCGCTCTCACGCACTCTCTCGCTGTTTGGATCAGCGCTGAGGCTGCAGCTGGGCAGAGCTAAGACTGAAGCTGGGCAGTGGGCCCAGAAACCATCCTCCACTCCCCCCAGTACCCTGAGAAACCCCCAGGGAATGTCTGCTGTCAGACAGAAAAGGCCAAAAGAAAGAAAGCAGGGGAGAAGGAGAGGGAAAGAAAGCAGGAAATGGCACAGGGAGACAAAGAGAGGACAGTATAGGAAGGCTCGCAGAGATCAATGGAACGCTCTTAATTATGTTTCAGCCACCCTGTGGCTATATAGCATGAAATAGCAAGACATTAAACTGAATAAGCTGACTTCTCCGTGTCTGGCAAAATATTTCATGGCCTCTTGCTTGCCTCTTTCTGCCCCGGTTTTTGTGTATTTTGGGACAAACACTGGAGTGTAATTGTTTCCTTCCTATTTGTCCCCCTGTGTTTACACAGGGCTTAGCTAATAACTCCATCGGGTTGCGTTTCACACCTTTCACACTCGCAGACCTCAGCCCTCCCGTTGGATTGGGTTGTCTGCTGCTTTTTTTTTGGTCCTGTCCCCTCCTTTAAAAACAACAGCGCACAGACATGCACTCACCTTCCACTCCTGGACACTCCGTTGGGAGGAAGCAGCAGGTCACTTTGGTTCACAGGAGCGGAAACGCCTTTCCGAAGTCAAACATGTTTTCTTTGCCATTTTCCTTTTCTTTGAAGGGTTGAGGGATGTTGAGTCTTTTAAGTTCCTCACAGCTAAAGTGAGAACATTTGTCATTCCTCGCCTCATTGACTTTCTAGCACTGCCAGCCCAAACAAAAAAAAAAAAAAAACTTAGCTGAATCAAAGGGGTGACGCAAAGTCCACGATCACAACGTAACGCCTAACAGATTCTGAGTCGCAGGCGGTCTTTTATGTGTTTAATATTTTCATCTTTATGACAAATTGCTTACACAAGTACACGCACACACACTCACAGCAGTGTCACTTTCTCACACATTTAACCTGTCTTGCAGAATCCAGAGCCAAAGTCCTGAGTCTGAAATGGATAACTATGCGTCATTCATCAGTGAGGCTCTGGAGAAGACAAAGTGTCGGGAGTGCGTGCCATCTTGGGAGGAGATCCAGATGCTGATGAACCGACAGGAGATGCTGTGCACCGTGCACTATCCTGGCCCCGGATCCTGCCAGCTCTACATCAGCTCACACACTACTGCCAATGAGGTTTGGAAGCATTTCTCTGTATTCTACTTGGCAGCACAACTTTTTTTTTTTTTCTTTTTTTTTTTTTTTGAGCTGGCTTCAGAGTCTTTCAACTACTCACCGCTTCCAATTCAAAATTTCACAGCGCAATCAAGAGCCTAGTAAATTTCTGCCTCCTCTGCTTTCACCCTTGAAGCCCAGCAACGTGTGAGTCCATCTGCGTTTTCAACCCGCCCCCCCCCCCCCCCCCTCACACAGGTGGTTCGAAGGATGCAAGAGAAGCTCGGCCTGCAGGAGAGCAAGAATACATTTGCACTGTACGAGCAGAATGCACTGTGGGAGCAGCCGGTCGCGGGGAGCGCTTTGGTCGCAGACATCCTGACCAGGTTTGAGAAGTGATCGTCAGTCTTCACCCTGTGAGAGAGAACAAACAAAGAAGTCAGTCATAATAAAGCCAAGCAGACAGACGTGCTATCAAAACATTGTGGCCAAAAGCCTATTTGTCATCTTATAGAGGATCATGGACTGAGCAGCAGCACACTGTGTGTTTATCTTCCCCTGGTCCAAGTGCTAATGTTATCCAGTGTCCTTGATAACTGGTGACCTTGTCTGTTCTTCTTGGTCAAACATGACAGTGTGCTGGGAGACCGAGCTCGCGTCTGTCAGTAAAGCCAGCCAGGTGCTAGACAGTCGAGGTAAAGGTGATGTCATTTAATTGTGCGAGGTAAACATGAAACTGCCAGGTTACTAAACAACAATGTTACACATTGGGGAAACAACAGCTTGTAACATATTAACACGAAGGCTTAAGATTCTTTGTGTGTCACGTGTGTCTTTAGTATATTTTTTTCTTCTGTGCAGTTTCTCAACTAAAGAGTCGGAGTCTAAATCCCAATGGAAGCTGTGTTTCAAGCTCTACTGCCTGTTGGATGCAGACAGCATATCAGTGGACAGCATAGAGTATTTATTCCTCTTTGAGCAGGTAATGGAGTGGAACATGAGCCTTCTCCTTTCACTCTTTATTTGTTATGAGTGACCATTGATGGTGTTGATAATGACGTCTAATTTATTGTCACGCAGTGATTCATTACTTTTTTTTTTTTTTTTGGATCATGTATGTTTTTACTGAACAATCTGCAATCACAGCCTGTAATTTCTCACCAGCTGTGATTGCAATAAAATGGACTGCATAAAAAACATGACTAAGAGCACTGGCTGGAGTGCAGAGGGGGTAAAAGGCAGCCAGCACTGGCTTCATTATGATTTTTTTTCCTGGGGAATTCTATAAAAGAGTTATGGGATGAAATAAAACAGGGTGGGGTAGAAAGGATGAATGAGAGGACTGAAGCTGTTACTGACAAACTTTACCTTCTTTGTGTTTTGTTCTGCTTTTCTCTGTCCTGGCTTTGGCGTGTGTGCTGCAGTGCCACGAGATGGTCGTACGTGGTCAGCTGCCAGCCTGTGAAGAGGACCTGCAGGCATTAGCTGCCCTGAGGCTTCAGACCCTAATGGGGGACTTCAGCACACATGCCCCCTGCCCACCTTTGGATGAGCTTTTTCCAGGTCATATGCTTGAAACCCGGGTTCTCGTGTCACTTTCTGCGCCACAAGATGTGCCTCCGTGTCAGGTGGCCGCTCAGGGCTGTCCCACGGCGCAGCGCTTCCACACGGGGCTCCTGGCAGGGACCCTGTGGAGCCACACGGCTACAGCGGCGCACAAGCAGAAGGTTGAGCAGGACATGCGTCTGCGGACCCGACTGAAGGAGGAGGCGGCGGCGGTCATGACATCAATCTTGGAGCGTTGGAAAGGTCTGGCTGGCTACAGCCGCAGGGACAGTATGGCCGCCTACCTCACAATTGCACGCCAGTGGTCAGGCTTTGGATGCACTCTTTATGAAGTGGACTTTTATATTGTGAGTATTGTGTGGCTATACTTGAGTTTTATTTTCTTCCTCAAGCCGCTTGGATTGAAGTGAATGACGGTGAAGGGTGCTGATATTTGCTCGCGTCCTTCTGCCTGCAGAGTTCAACGGGGAGTTTTTCCCAGAAGCTGTGGCTGGGTGTCGCTGCTACATCTGTATCCTTGTATAAGCAGGGAGAATCAGAAGCCCTGGAGTCCTTCCCTTATGGCCAGATCTGTTCTTATGGTGTATCTGACAGCAACACCTTCAAGATCACAGCTGGGGACCGGGATCTGCTCTTTGAGACCACCAAGGTATAGACAAAAAATGTTATTTTAGATTCAAAATGGGTCATTTGTGTGATTCATTTGGATCTTTTTTTTTTTTTTTTTTAAAAAGCTCGTCTGGGTCTGTGAGGAAAGAGTCATGGAGAATGAAATTAGGAGCCTCACCTTTAGATGACTTATTGAAACACGAGCTGGGTAGCAGCAAATAAACTTTCAATGCCAAATATTAAAAAGCACATAGCACTCAAATCTCTGCAGCAGGGTTATAGTGTCCTAAACTAATGCTGAGTTTGCCCTGTAAAACCGACAGCGTTAGCATCTTTGACAGTATTTTCACCCATGTATAGCGGTTCACCTCCCAGGATGACACATACAGGGTGAGGCTGAGGGGTGACTGGAAGGAAAATATTAATTGGAGCCGTTCCTGCTCTGAGCTTAGACACAATGTGCCTGCGCTGTAGTCGGGATTCAGTTTGTGTACAGTGCAGCGCCGAGTGGCCTTATCAACGTGCAGTTTTCTGCAGAGTAAGAGAAAGACGCACGCTTGTCTGCTCACGATACCCCCCCCCCACACCGCCGCCTCTTTGACCCACTTTAAAAACCCTCATTAATTTGGTCTAAATAGAGAGCACACAACCTGCCCATATTCCCCAACAGATGGTAACCACCAAAAGTCTCACTTCCTGGCATTAAATGGCATGGGGGCAAGTTTTATTGCAGCGGTTAGATTAAAATATTAGGCAAAACATTTCTCAGAAACATGGATGTATTTCCAACAGACGTTTTTTTTTGTTTTTTTTTCTCCGTTGAGAACAAATCATCCCTTTCACTGGGCCGCTTTGCTTGCATCTTCCCACACAGAACACAAAAGCCCTCTGTGATCTCTCTTGAGGCACAAAAGTGACTTATTTATTTATTGAACACAGTCAAATTGAAGTACGTCTCAGAAAGACTTCTACTTTATGAACTTAAGTCCTCATATCCCGCTGATATAAATGTGCAAGGTCTTCAGCCAGTGGACATTGGGAAATAAAGGAAAGAGCACATTTGCAGGGCGGGGGGCAATTATGATTGGGGCTGGAGTTAGCTGCTGATTCCAGGGTTAGATTAAGTTGAAGAGCAGGTGACGTTAAAAAGCCCAGAGACTATTTTATGCACAGACTATGTTAAGCCGAGAATCAGCAGGGTAATTGTTGCTTTTGGGTGTTTGGTGGTTATGTCTTCTGAGGTCTGTTTAATGGAGAGGCACATGAACTCTACAGTGCCCTCCCTTTAGTTTTCTGCAACAGCTGCTGAACAATATGGTGCACGTCAAAGTGAGGAAATATCTACACACATTTAAGAGATGTTCCCTTAAATCTGCCAAGCATCGTGCTCTACGTCAGGAGGATCTAGTTTTTCTAGCAGCTGAATGACATCATCTTTATCCACCCTTCTGTGACAGCGCCAGACACTGAGACTGCCACCAATTTGACCTCTCTTTCTCTCTCTCTCTCTCTCTCTCCCTCCATCACAGCTGACTGAGATCATGCAGCTGATGAATGCTTATTTCAGTGCCATCCATCGGCAGCGAGGAAAAGGGGAAGATGCAGACATCACCATAACGGACAGCACAGAGGTGGGCTTCCGTCATCTGCGATCAGCGCCAACGCCCACGCTCCTGGAGCTGCCCTCGCATCCCGTTTGAGAGGGACCCGTACCCAAACACTTACCCCCAAACTCATCACCACAGCCCCTCAGCCGCCGCCTCCTCCTCCTCCTCCTCCGCGTTGGTCCCCCGTGAGGCCCAGGCCCAGTCCTCAAGACACACTGTGCCTTCTCCGCTGGGAATGGCGCAGCAGCCAAAACAAAGAGAGAGCTGTTTTCACTCCCCATCTTTGAAAATAAACCCTCACTGAGCCGAGGAGGAGGGGGAATGGGGTGAGGATGGGAAGACAAGGGTTTCTGTTTTTGCAAGCGGAGCCAGAAACCCACAGAAACCAATACGGCTGCTGATGAGGTGTCAAACACCCCCCCGGACCCCCACCCCGTTCTGTCACGCAATCTACTTGGTTACCCTAAATGGCAGTATCTCCCACTCCTCCCTCACCCCACCCTCCAAGACAATGTGAGATGCGGACAGTAGCCGAGAGCTGAGACTTACGGCAACAATAAGCTGTGGTACTCCCCCTCGTAACGGTATCGCTTAGAGTAAAGACACTACTTTGCCCTCTTTCTCTCTTGAAGTGTGCCATATTGTGCGCTGCCTTTTGTAGAAGGCAGTGATCCCTCACGCACTGCTGGCATAGTGCTGAGAATATTCAGTGACACAGTCTCTGCTGCTCCGTCTCCGCCACACGCACGCAAACTCGCTCACGCGCCCCTACGCCGAAACGTTGGTCAGAGCCATTCAGTTTTCACGAGGTCCCGGCCGAGCTTGCGTTACCTGGAACAGTGAGCCATGTGAACTTGGAACTGGAAACAGATGTTGAACTCTTGTAACTAAGTCACTTTGGCCGCCGCCGCCGTGAAGCCTCTTACCTACGTGTGATATTTGATCAAGAAAACCCATTTCCTCGACGCCACGTTTGGGATCTGGGTTAATTGTTTGTCACGGAAACCAAAGGATTTTTGGAGCCGTTTCTACAGCGTCTCCACCAAATGCTCTGATTTGTCCTTTTGTTGTGCTGCTTGTCTTGGCTTCGATCCTTGACATGAAATAAGTTAGATATTAGATTATTTTTGCTTATGCTGGCAGGTATGCTGATGCGGCTGTATTCTGCCGAAAATAGGTGCTTCTTTATTTTCACTCACATAATAAATACATAAGACTAACTCAGCCCCAGTCAGCGATGTGGATCATGTAAGAACTGACTCCAGCAGTGCCCCTTCTTTAAAGAAACACCTTTCTAATCAGGCTATAGATGCTGTTGTAGTATTATTTATGCCAACTTTGCGTTTTGTTTTAACTGTCCTTTATGTCTTAATTTCAGACCCATGCATATTTTCACGTCAAGTTTGCTTTAACCGATCAGAGCCATACATGCCTTTGGCTTTGATCCTTAAAGCTGCTCCCTGTGCGTACTTTTCATGTAGCTCCTTCTTTGTGTTCACCGATTATTCTTGTGACGCCAAAGTTTCACCAAGTCGTGAGTTTGAGCACGGACCAAAGATGCGCTTACTTTAATAAGCTTTTACAACATGAAATTAACCAAATGCAGACAGATTCCCTAATTTATATGCAACTATTTCACTTGTATTAACATTTTCCTGCTCTATAACATGTTTTAGTCTAGTATTTTTACAATGTAGGAATTTAAGACAATAGATGCTTTGTAAAGATAATAGTCCAGTACTGTCTGCTACACTGCCCCATGCAATATAACCAGCCTCTAATTTGAATTTTTTTTTTCTCACCATGGAAGGCCTTGACAAGTCATTGCACAGTCTGCCCTGTATCCTGCTCAGAGCAGGTCTTTTGCTTTTTCTACTGCAGCTGCAGGCAGCTCCAAGCCACATGTATGAAAAGGAAAGAAGAAAAAAAAAACTGTTTTTGCTTTGTATTAAGCTTGTTTGTATGCTGCATGGTACCTTTCTATTTGTGTATAGTTAATTGCACTATTTGTTTTTAACTAACTTGAGGGTGCAATAAAAAACTTTAAATACTGTATGTAATTAATAAAACCTAAATTTTACCATATTCTCTTTGATGCTCTTATTCAGCCTCATCTTTCCTATATTATGTAGAGGAAATGTGCTCAGGTGCTGCCCAGACTTGTGAAGCAGAGTTAAGACTATTGTTTCCTTGTAGCTTTGAGGCGGCGGCGGCGCTGCGGCTAGCGCCAACCAGAACGATCTGGTTAAGAACGGCTGGTAGAACGAGTAATGTCGAGTGTCTTTGTTGCCCTGTGGTTATGCCTTTAATTAGTCAGATGAACAGCCATCAACCAGCCGTGCCTTCAGATAACACCTGAGACATTCAAGTAGAAAATAAAATAATAGAAAACGTGTTTATTCATCAATTTCAAACAGGTCCAACAGGCAAAGCGACATGTATCAATATATTCACTTTAGACAACACAGTGGATGCCAGTGAATCAGCTATTGGAGAATATTTACAGTCATAGAGGTGAAGTGTTAAAATCAGATATATCCTCGTATCCTTGTGTTCGACTGCGCAAACCATCAATTTTCTTCGAGGGCCCGTGCTGTTTTTATGACAGGTACTTTAACACCATTTATGGCTCCAGTCCAACTTCAACTTGACATTCTTGTTGGTCGTGAACAGTGTTAACAAATGAGCACTGTGTATCAGCAGCAGACAGATGGTTAAAAATTTCTGGAATAACAAAATCGACATTAATCAGCATGCTACCGCTTTCCGTCAGTCCTCTCTTATATATTCGAGGACATCTCGCTGCCCACCAGGTGCACAAGAACTGAAGTACTGTACTTTGTATAAAAATAGACCAAAACAAGGCAACAGGTTGATTTACGCTGAGGATAACTTAATGAGATCGGCTGCAAGAGATGAACTATAGAAATAAAGAAGTGGATATGTGTGTTTATAGATGCTTTGTGCAGGATTTTAAAGAACAAGTGCTCTTACTTTAATTTCTGTAACCCGGGGGTTCAGAATCTCCTGGATGTGACTCACTTTTTTGGTTAACATTAATGAAAGTCTCTAACTAATACTACGGTATTACATGTGAAAGCAAGCCAATAAATATTCTTTCTTTTTTTATTCAGAGAAGCAGCTTTAGCCAAATAACTACTGTGACAGCTACATGTAATAAAACGATTTTGGGGGAGTCAAGAAGGGACAAAGACTGAGAATTAAGTATATAACAAAAAGTCTGTTCACTGTTCCTGCGTGCCCCAGGAAATATAGTCAGGCCGTGTTGCTGCGCTGTACTCGTCCACCAGCTGCTGGACAACTTCCCTTGAATTGTCCAGCTCATCAAAGTTGTCCTTGAATATGTCCTCTTTGCGAAACTGCTCCAGGAAGGCCTCGCGCTTACGCAGTTTGTCGTACTGCCTGCACGTCCGCTCAAACAACTGTGGGGCGGCGAAAGAAAGTGACATCAGGTTTCAGGTTTATTCTGACTTCTTTAAAACAGTCACACTTTCTGTTTTGTTTCTTCACCTTGGGGTTCCGGGAATGGAAAACGAATGAATTACTGAAACTCGGAGGAGTGATTTCCCCTCGCTTAAATTTAGGCCTTTGTTTAGTGAGAAAACAAAAGCACTGCAATGTGACCACCAGTAAAGACTGTCTAAATCATCTTAGATTAAGTAACATAATAAAATGACACGGCTACAGTTTCTTTTAGTTTACCAACTTGTTTTAAACCAGTAAAAAGATGATGTCGTTTTGAGGAAATGTCTTGTTTGGCAGCATAATAATCCAAAATCAAATTTTTCCGGAATTTCCCATGAAGCTCAAATATGAACAAAGTTAAAGTCTCAACTACATAACTGCATAAAAACACACTGGAAGTGACCGTAACTGACCGCGCTGAGAGAAAGCACTTACAGAGGAGATGCTCGTGTGGTTGGCCATCATCAGGCCGCTGACTCGGTGAGCTGAGGGCAGGTACGGCGACTTTCTGGACAAAGCCACCTGGATGCTGGCAGGACCCCAGGGAATGAAACTGGCAAGTTTACGTTCCCGGATCCTTTGGAGGCTTTTATGCACCTGCAGTCAGTTCACACATGTTTGAATACAGTCCTAACACTATTATGTTGGATCAGTTCACCACCTCAAACACTTAATGCACAATTGTACCTGCGTTGGGTCGACCTCCCCCTGGATGATGTTGAGGATGGCGATGTAGCAGTGGCTGGGCTGCCTCTCCCTTCCTGTGGACACCATCACATTCTTGGGTTGCAGGAGTCTCCTCATCACATCCAACACTGTGGTTTTCCTCACACTAGCAACCTGAGAAACAGGAGGGTGACTGATTTCAAACGCAACACCACTGAGATTACTTTCTAATCTCACACAACATCACAAAAGGACACAACTCACCGACTGGTCAGTAGTGAGAGGTGTGTATCCAGTCATAAGGAAGTGGAGACGGGGTGTGGGGATGAGCGATGCGATCAGGCCAATAAGGTCATTGTTCATGTAGCCTGGGTAGCGCAGAGTGGTTGTGCTTGCAGACATAATGGTGGAAACCTGCACGTATGAACGTTCAAGCAGACATGGATGATTTGTTTCTGCACTATATGTCCAATAACTGTGTTACAAATGATCAGCTTTAGTGAAAAAACTGTTTTCATCTTCCCACAAAATAATATAAAAACAAAAAAAAACTGTGTATCAACCCCCAGGCTGAGGCCTGAGCAAGCCCAAATTCAAAACCTCTAAGTGTGGTTCAAGTCAAACAAGTTGAACCATTTGCAAAGTGCAGCCAAGCGCGGTTCGAGAAACCTGAAATCCATTTTAAAGTTCAACTAACTCGTCAAACTAGTTTGTGAATCTTGCAATTCTGTATTGGGTGCAACGTCTTGTGCAGCCTGTTTCAACATTTGTCTTTGTTCAAACACAGCAAGGAAGACTGCAAACTACACCTATACCTAAAACCTGCTGACTGACAGAAACAGAAGCAGCGGCTGTAACGCAGAGTTATATCACTCACTCACCAGTTGATTGATCTGGGAGAACGAGGGGTTCTGGATATGCAGCCTGTCTGTGGCGATGCGATTCAGAGCGGTGTTATCCAAAACCACCTGACGCAGACACACAGTCACACACGGGGCAAATGATTAGACACATGAAGAGGACAAAACAGAGGAGAGGGGAAAAGCTCTCCAGCAAAACAGCACAGTGAAAGCCAATACACTGACACAATGTTAAAGGAAGAGTGAGAGGGTATCGCAGTAATGACGCAGTAAAGGAACCTCTTAAGAAGCAATACAGTGTGCTGTTGTTAGAGGAGTTGAATATAAAAGACGCACTGTACAGTCTCAACAGGGGGACCAATTCTTGGGCAGATTCTATTAGCTCTCCGGCTAATTTAATCAACATGGGGGCCTTACGCAAGACCCTGAAGGAAGTAGGTATTAAAGAGGAAACACCATTAGACTGTCAGAGCATCTCAGACTAATACAATCACCAATTCAGGACTCAGATTTAATAAGTTCGATATTAGATAGCATTTGTTAGGCCTCAAGGCTGGCACTCCAGTTTGCTTCTTTATTAGTCTGCTAGACAAGTAGTAGAGCAGCCTTAAGAGCAGATTTTCAACAAAGGGACTGATAAGAGTTCGGGGGGGGGGGGGTAGTAGTCTATATCTGTCAGTAGCATCATAAAACAAGATTGTGCGATTTAAAATATAAACAAAATGCCATAAAAAGGTGCATCAAAGGCACTGTCAGAGACAGTAAATATAAATAACTTTCAAAGATAACTTACAGCAGGGTAAAAAAAAAACTTTACAATTTTTATACTTGTGATATAAATGGGAGGGGGCGTGTCATAATCAGTGTGAAACAGACCTTTAAGAAACTTTTTCAGTGCTGTGTGAGTTTGTAATAGTAAACGGTGTGTTTAGGGGTTTGCAACAACAGTGTACAAAAGGCTTCATACACTGTATTAGGTACACCATGCTAGTACCAAGTTGGACTCCCTTTGACCTTCAGAACTGTCTTAATTCTTTGTAGCACGGATTCAACAAGGTGCTGAGAACGTTCCTCGGAGATCCCGGTCCATATTGACATCACAGCGTCCCACCGTAGCTGCGGGTTTGTCAGCTGCACATCCGTGATACTAATCTCCTGATCCAGCACATCCGAAAGGTGAATGAAATGGTCAGCGAGTGTGTGTGTACTAGTATGTGCTTCCTAGATTTTGACTCCTGCCAATAGCATCGGAGCACATGAAGCCAAATCTATTTAACTCTGACGTCACATTATCATTCTTCCTGGAAAAAAATTAAATTTTAGTTTCCCCATTTTAGCTCACAGCTGAACAATTTGGTTTATTTCAACTTTGTTCTGAATGGCACAGTTACAGGCTAACCAGGGCTTTCCAAAAATGCAGATTCATACGCCATCTTATTCGATTATTTAGTGCCACGGGTGCGTAACGATGCCAGGAAAGCAATGGGATTAATTAGTATTCATCATTTTAAAATGCTGCTGCTGCTCACCACGCAGTCTGCATTCTGGGTGAGCCTCTTTAGCGTCAGCAGCGAGTTGTACGGCTGAACAACCACATCGCTCATCTCATCCTGGTTTGGGAAGACGGAGTAAGTCTGTACCAGCTTCTTTGGGTACCTGGGGGACAAAAATTATACATTATTCACTCGTACTATATCACAAACAAAAAAATGCAAGTGATCAAGTTGAATGCGTGCATGTCAACCTGTCATTGAGCCTCTCCAGGAGATACGATCCCAGCCCCGAGCCCGTGCCCCCAGCAATCGAGTGACACAGGACAAATCCCTACAAAGGCAAAGGGTTACTCAACACCTGCAATTTCAAGCTACAGTGTGTGCCACACGTGTGAAGCTTACTCTGAACTCTTCTGAAGCAGAACGCTAAATGTGTGTGTGTGTGTGGGGGTGTGCAAACACCTCTCTTCCTAGGCAGTTATATAAATGGGAGTTCAGCCCCACCTCACAAATAGGCTCCCTCACCCCCCCAAGACAGCCCAGTAATACCTGCCTTCTACACTTGCCCAGCTATTATCACCAGACATACTGCACGCCACACCCTGCCAACATACACATGCCCACGGCAGCCCAGCCCACGTTCCTATCCAATGCACACACTAAATAATAATGTGGGGTCATAATGTGAATGAGTTACAGAAATTGCAGACCTTCGAAGGGAAACGCGAGTGTTATTTTATGGGAGGCTGGCAGCTGAAGAAAGTTCACTGAGAAAAAAAAAAAAAGAAGCTAAGAATAATAGTGAGGCACGGCTGGGGCTGTGCTGGTTTTAAGATGACAGGCTCTGGCACCATTTTAGCATGCCGTTTCTATCAAGTCATTCATTTCTACATGCATTTTACCACAACAAAAACACAACAGTCTCCCTTAAAGCCTGAGAGAACTCGGCCTGAGTAAAATCAGCTGTTCCACAACACTATTCAGCCAACAAATGGGTTTAGTGAGACTAGACTGAGCTTCACCCCCCAAAAAGTCACTGAAAAGAAACACAAATCAACCCCAGAGACACCAAAACGGACCGCACGACCACAAAGAGAGACGAAATGATCACTGAGATGCAAAATGACAACAAGGAGACACACAGACACCGACTGCTCCACTACAAAGAGACACAAAATGACCACAGAGAGACACAAAATGATGACAAAAACACTACCAGAAAACCAGAAATGATCACAAAGAGACAAATGGGATTGCAGCATGACCACAAAACTACAAAGAAACACAGAACAGCTACAAGGGCGAAAGCTGTTCACAAGTTTAGACAGAAAATCCCTGTAATTTCTACACGTGTTTAAACCATTAACAACAAATACCTGATACTTTAATGCGTTAATAAGGTTTAGGCTTTATTTGCAAGCTGCTCTTAAAATGCTAAATTTCTACACACAACCATATCAATTTACTCCTAAATCAATTTTAAAAATTCCACACTGCCACAACCTCAATCACTCCAGCCCTCTGGGACAGTCGCTATGTGATAAAAGATAAACTTGCCTCCAGACTGTCGCTGCCATCTGCCTCTCTGTCAATGATGTCGAAGATGTCCTCTTGAATTTTTTTGCCCTACAGGTTAAGAAGTCAAAGCAGATTTTTAAATGCATTAACATCCTATTTTTGTTTTAGATATTTTTTTTTAGATAATATCCGGTGATCACCTGTGCATAGCCGCTAGCCCAGTTGTTCCCAGCACCACCACCGTGCTCAGACAGGTAGATGTTCTCTGGGTTGTACAGGTTTGCATATGGGGAGTTGAGGATGGAGTGGATCACGCGGGGCTCCAAGTCGAGGAGAACTGCACGAGGGATGTAGTGCTCATCGTCAGCCTGAGGTGTTTTATCAACAACCAGTGGTTAGATGAAGACACTGCGCAGTCTTGAGCTTGTTGTGTCTCTGCAGAGTCTTGATTTCATTTTACGATACAAGCATGCCATCTAGTGGCAAATACTGTGGTTGCACTTCAGCTGCATATAAGCACCATCAGATAGAGGCTGGATATACTGTATACTCTGCAGTGCAGAAAATATAGGGCAACTATAACTCGTAGGAAGACAGATTATGCGCTGTGAAGCAGAATACTTCTGCTCCAGTTACCTGATAGAAGAATACATCCTTTCTGTCGGTGCCTTCTGTGGCAAACTCCTCAACAATCCCCTCTGGACTGATGCCATGCTCTGCACACAGCTGCTTCCAAAACTCAAACCCGACTGAGAAACAGGGAGGCGAACAAGTAAACAAAACATGTTCATTTAGATTACTTAAATTCGTGCAACTTCAGTCTAAGCACAGATGCCAGTTACCATAAAATGCATCTTAATAACACAAAGGCAGCTAATGGTAACTTGTACTCTGTGACATTATATTTACAGACACCATCAACCATAGGTCAGCTAGGCTGCAAGGTCGTTGTTTCTGATGTATTTAAAGTTAGCTCGACTTATTATTAGCAGTTAGCTAGTGTCGTTACACAGCACAATGTATGACAATCTGGTGACATCTCACACAGCTAACAATAAAAAAGGCTGTAGCGGTTTTAACGTCATGAACGTCTTTGCACGTACTCTGGTTTCCGCATTGTCCAAGCTGAAGCGTTATGATTTCCCGCGGCATGTTCCGTCTTCAGTCGCCCCTTATTTAGCTAGCCTTGGTAGTCTGCCTGCTAGCTAAATAATAGAAGAAAATAGCCGATGCTCTCACACCGCTTCACCTCCTGCCCGCTCCTTCCCGCTTGGCCCTGCGGTGACGCTTCAAGCTGACTTCTTCTGTTGTTGGTTAGCAGATCGCAAAGCAGCTGTAAACGTGTGCTGCCACCGTCCGTATCGGAGTATATAGCGCAGTAAGGGACCATAAAAACGAGTGATGTTTTAATGCTTCGCTTCAACGGGCTAAAAACCCCATTAATACCACAAAGAAATCCTAACTTAGCTCTTCTTCTTCCTCTTCCTCTTCTCCTTCTCCTTCTTCCCCTTCTTCTTCTTCTTCTTCTTCTTCTGGCTGCTCCCTTTAGGGGTCACCACAGCTGATCATCTGCCTCCATCTCACCCTATCCCAAGCATCCTCTTCTGTCACACCAACCTGTCCATTGCTTTGGATGACTGACCCTGGGTATTTCAACTCATCTACCTTCACTACTATAGTCCTTGCAGCGTCACTGTTTTACCTGTCTCCCTCTCATTCATACACATGTATTTTGCCTTGCTTCTACTGACTTTAATTCCTATTCTCTCCAGAGCATACCTCCACCTTTTCAGGTTCTCTTCCACCTGCTCCCTATTCTCACTACAGATCACAGCTGCCCTCATACATGTTCTGCACCACCTTCACATACTTCTCTGCCACTCCTCATACAGTACCACAGTTCCCTGTCACATGCTTTCTCTAGATCCACAAAGACACAGTGGAAGTCCTTCTGACCTTCTTTATACTTCTCCATCAACGCTCTGATGCTTGACAGCCCTTTCCATAGCTTCATGGTATGGCTCATCGGCTCTGTACAGCTCTGTACATCACCCTTGCTCTTAAAAATCAGGAACAATACACCATTCCTCATGTATCCTCTCACTCTCCTAGTCATCTGAACCAACTGCCTGTTCACTCTTCATCCTCTTCATAGCTGCCCTCACTTCCTCCTTACTAATCTGGACTTCCTGATTCATTAACTGTGCTCCATCCATCCTCCTCTCTCTCATTTTCTTCATTCTTCTGTTCCTCAAAGTACTCCTTCCACCATCTCAGCACACTCGTTAGCACATTTCCACACATTTGCTCATCCTTACCAGCTCGATCATTCTGCCTAGCCATTTGATACAACAAAGAGACTAGTGACACACACTAATGTAGCTCCCTGCTGTAAATGTAGTGCACAATTAAAAGCTTTATACTGGAAGTGTAATTATAAAATTGACCAAGTGTTTTGAGTAGATTCTTGGCCCTTAGTTTAAAGTTTTTCCTATTTATGATTTTCTATATTCTTGTAGTTTGTTTTTGGATTCTGTATTTGAGTTTTTAGTCTCTTTGCAGATTATTTAAGTGAGCTTGCAGCTTATCCTGGCTTCCCTAAGTTTCCCATGTCTTTTTCAGTCTCCATTTGTATAAGGTGTTTTCTTGATTAGCCTGCCTCTGTTCTTTGTTGTGCCGTTCCCACTTGATAGTGTGTATTCCCTGTTCTACATCTTCTTGTGATCGCAACTTAGATTATCAGCCAAAAATGACCCACATTCATTTCCTTTGTGATTTCATGGGAACCCTTTATTCTTATCAATTGTGACTCTCAAGAATATATATATATATTTTTGGATAATTTCTTGTCAAAGCCTGCCAAATATGGCCTAAAGATCATCTGGGTTTATGATGCATGAATGTTTTATGCAATAGGTGGAATGACTTAGACAGGGAGACGACCAGGGGAAGAAGTTCAGAAGAATCTAGGGAAAAACTGTCCAGCAGTGCAGTAGATTCAGAAACATAGGGCGCAGCATCACCACAAATGACTTTTTCACCTGTGTGCCTCTTGCGCAGTGTCTCCTGGGGAAAGATCTCACTATTGTTGGGGACTCTATGACAGAACAAGCCAGACATCCCTCTTCTGATTAAGGCTTTCAAGTCCAGGGAGGTTTACAGCACAGAGCTTGGATTCAGTGGCAGCCTTACTATGGCCAGATATGTCAGACGGTACCTGGTGGCAGTTGGAAGGAAAACTGCCTTTTAACAGGAAGAAACCTCCGGCAGAACCAGCTCAGACTCATCTGCCAAGACCAGTTGAGGGGTGAGGGGAAGGAATAAAAAATATAAATATAATACTAAAAAAAATAATACAAAAGATTGTGACAAAAGTGGCATAAAAACAGATTGATTCTAATACATTTTTGACCCATTTATGTAGGGTCCAGTCACTCTAAGGGTTAATAAATCTGCCTTTGAGTTACATTTTATCTTGGGAGTCCTGCATTTTGGTCCTAATCCTGCCAGCTACACTGCCGTATTATAACACAGGCAGCTTGTTTCAAAGAACAGGCCCACATTAACTGAAAGTACCCTCAGCACAATTAGATGTAATTTTGGGAACAGTTAAAAGATCGGCACCTGGTGACCCGAGAGGTGTAATCGGGTTATAGACATTGAGCAAGTTGGAGATGTACTGGGGGCCAAACCATTGAGAGGTTTATGAACTAAATGAAGAATTTTAAAGGTAACTTTGTTTTGAACGGATGGATCTAAGTTGTTTTGCCTGCGTAGCGGCATAATTACAGCACGCGAGAGAAACAGTAAAGTCTGTAAAGAGCTGCTGATTTTAATAAAACAATGAAATACAGGTTTGAACAGCTTGATGGGGATGGGGGTCAAGTAAAGAGGTGCAAGACTTTAACTGATAAATGATCCATTATTATTATTATTATTATTATTATTATTATTATTATTATTATATTATTATCACTTATTTATTTTTAATTGCTTCTATTGGGTGCATCCATTGGCGTACAGTGTAACCACGGGGAGCCTGTACATGTTAGATAAACCCACTGTCTCTACGAGATAAAATACAGTAGCTTCCTAAACATTCAGGTTTACAGTTAAATTTAGGTTATTTAGACAGGAAAGTTGTGATTTTAATAACAAGCTATTTTCATTAATGGGTCATAACTACTGAATTGTACGAGATGATTGTATTTTTTTTAACCGAGGAAAGAGATGTGCTCGTGGATAGCTGAATCGAAAATTGGTTAGGTTTTCGATTAAGTGGTGTACAGCCCGACTGGCTCTTTACTTTGGACACAGTGCTTCAAAACAAGAAAAAAATTTCTACTGAGCGTGAATGCACCATGACGCAGAGCCCAAGTGGACTCTGATTGGGTCGCTGAGGGCTCAGAAAAAGAGGTGACGCCATATTGTAAGCTCCCGAAACAAGCGCCGCATTTCTGCCAAAAAAAATGAGAAAATAGTAAGTGTCAGCTTATTTTTAAGCCTTTATACCTTTGCTTTGATATGATATTTTACTTCAATATAACCAGATGTGTGCTATTAGACCATAATCAAGTGATTCAGCTGGCGTCACTTGCTTTTAGCTTAAAAATCCGTTAGCATAGTTGTCAGTGGAGCGGCGCTGTGGTGCCCCTCATGAAGCTGTTTACATGGTTCCACTTAGCTTAAGTCTTTATTTTACAGGCTTACTTTGTCGACAGTAGGACGCTAAGATGGCTCACAGTGGAGCAATGCAAGATGCAGCCGTGGGGGATTGCTCTGCCAAACAGGAGTCTAATGTCTGCCTTCGAAGTCGTTCAAGGTCCAGCGAAAGAGACGGTCAGGTACGGACTGTCAAAGCTGCACTTCAGTCCAGGCTGGGGCCCTATGAGCCCGTCCTGACCTACCTGCAGTCTGTCCTGGTGTGGGAAAAACCCTTTCAGTGTGTCCTTCTCTACGTTGTGGTAAACATTGTGTTCTGGTAAGTTTGAGCGTATGTTAGTTTGTGAGTGAGTTATAATGTTTCCTCAGTGTGCATGTGTTACATCCGCTGACAACACCAAGAGGCAAGGCAGCGTGACTGGAAGCAGACGCTGCTTTTGCACAATGCAAATGTTTCACTTGTCAGTTCAAGATAAAGCAGATGGCTGAGTGGTGGTACTATTTGTGGACACTGCAGGGACTTTTAACTCAACTTTAATGCTCCAAACTTGTTTTTTTAAAATCTGGAAACCGGTGTAATGCTGTCGGTTTTGTCTACCAATTTCATTGTTATAGTTTATATTGTATCAGAGATGAGGGGGAAAAAAGTCTCACTACATGCATGTTGCTTTGGTATATTAAAGTCAATTGTAATTAAAATGTTGACTTCTTATATATGTACTACTTGTATATGTATTTAGGTCGACTCAAAAGTTGGTCTTTGCACTTAAACAGTAGCCATTTCACAGTATCTGAGTGACTGAGTGAGCCAAATTTTGGCTTAATTAGGTGACCTGGATATTGCTCGCTGTACAGGAAGGATCTCTCCATGTCCATTGACCTGGGACATGGAGAGAGAGCCTGGCCAGGGGGCTTGATTGCAGAGCTCTGGCATTCAGCCTCAATTCGATTAGACCACCAAGCATTTCAAAACGTTTGCTCTGTGTGGGTGTTTCACTTAGGCGTACACTTGGCGGTGCGGGTCAGTTTCAGCCTAAAGCGATGCAACCATAACCCCAAAGTCACTGAAAGTAGACATTATATGGGGAGAAAATAAGGGCATCGTCTCTCACAGCAGGACAGCGAAGTTGTCCTGATTTAAAATCCATTTTGAACATGCAGGTGCACAATGACAAACTCTAAAACCAGTGCTTCAGTGCTGAGGAGTTAAAGGATTTATCTTCTCATTTTGCTGTGACCCAGCTTTCCACAAATGTTTCCACATTGTTTTTGTTACTGTCACTCTAAATTACAGCACTAACCCAAATACTGATAGCCCTTGTTCTGCCAGCGAATTCTTTGTTAGGTTAATCTCTAACTGGTGATTGGCAGAATCCTGTAGCATTGTTGTGCCCGTTACATTTTCAAGTCTTGTGATCTGAAAATGGAGCAGCAGTTGGAATTTTAGTTGTTTGAAATTAAATTGTGCCCAAGACAAAAACAGGAAAATACCTGAAACCTTATGTATATTTTGGCCAGAGTTTTATAGCCTTGTTGTATGAGATTAATGTCACACACTCGAATCACCTAAATGTTTATTAATATTACAGCAGTGCCACCAGTTTTAAAGAGTCACATGCTCTAAGTTACTGCCAATCTTCTTAAATTAAATGGGTGTAAGACACATCACAGGGTGGACTAACTTCCTCTTTATTTTTGACGAGGTGAAATGGAATTCACTCGAGGCATTATGCAGTTTAATTAATTCTGCGCTAACTTTTTCATTATATAACTCTAATTGTTTATGCCTGGGAAAACAGGAAATGGATGTACTGTCTGTTCATGTGTTTTCTGTGGTTCATTCCCTGCCAGGTTCTTCGCTTTGACCTCACTGCGCCTGCTGTTCTTGCTGGCTTCTGGCCTGGCTGTGCTCGTCTGTGTTGATACCTGGAGAAATAAGATCTGGCCAGAGATTAGAGGTGCAAGATTTTGTCTCAATGGGGGCTTTGTATACTAAAGGGACTGCAGCATGTTCTTTATTTCCACTTTTCCCACTCTTGGAATGTCATAGATCGTATGAATTGCACCTGAATCCGTCCCCGGTGGACTGTGGCTGTAGCAAATGTACTTCTGTTACCAGAATAAATATATCATCCATCAGCAGCTTTGCACTCTGGACTTTGCAAGTGATCTGTGTTATTCATGGAACAGTTAATCTTACACAGTTGTTTTCAAAATCCTGGGGACACTGTAGATGAAAGTCAGCCAAATGTGTACACAATGTTAATGTCTCTCAAAGTGACGAATGTCCTCTCCCTCCACAGTTAGAAGGCTGGATGAATCAGAAAGTGAGAGGTTTGTAGCCACAGTTTTTGTTGACTCTCATAGCTCAGTTTGAGTTGTATAATAAGGAGGTGAAGTTTAAAATATCGTGTCTTTGTCTAGCTGGGGTCTGGTGCATCCTGGCATCCTCAGTGTGCCCGAAGTGTGCCACCATGTTGCTGAGGCCTGGGTCAGTGCAGTGGTTCTCAAATCCAGTGTTGTGCAGTACAAGCGACAAAATCCTGGCACAGTGAGGACTACACACAACACAATTTTGCATCATAACATCTGTTCTGTGGCTTTAAGTTATGGAAAGACACTTTTATCTGTGTTTGTGTTATCTATGGTCTTTTTCTACCCTTTCATTATTGGCTCAGTCACACTAGAGTAAAAATATGACAAAACCTCAGCGTGACTCGGAAAAATTGGTGATTGACCAATGACTGCATTGAATTTTTTCACATTCGGTTGACCATTGAGCAACCCTCGACCTCTGGGTGACAATTTTCAATCACAAGGTAATTCCACAGGTTGCCTTTCTCTGAACCATCACGGTCTGAGTCATACTGACTGCAGTCACTCTCAGACACATTGGCAAATGTTTCCAAATAATTGCTGTCAAATTTATAAATGCAGACAGATTGCCAACACGTTGCAGTCGGTTGGAGTCAGCAAAGTAAAGTTACTGAACCTCTATCATTTTGCAGTTGAATCACAGTTAAATCTACAAATGGCAACTATGTCACTATTAAAGAAGACAACTGACTGCGAGTTGTTGCAGACCTCATCTCTGTCTTCAAAGCAACTATTTCAGAGGCAACGAAATGGCACAAGGTTGCAATACTTGTGGTCGTGCCGCGGTCTCCAACCACTGTTTTCCCTAGTGTGACTGTAGCATATGCTGTGGATAAATGCACCATAGGCAACATGATGGTGGTGCTGACTGTTTTGTGTGTGTGTGTGTGTGTGTGTGTTTGTGTGTGGTTTTTTCCCCCCCTGTTCTTCAGTTTTGCGTCCTGACCTGTGGAGTGTTCACCTGTTTGGCTGTCATTGGACGCTACATTCCCGGATTGGTGCTCTCCTACTCTGCTTGTGAGTAGTTTAACCAGTCCTAATTACAAATCCATGCCTCTTCACAGGACTGTGTTGGCAGGGAAACTCGGCCTGACTAGTCTAATTAAAAATGCATGTGTGGTGAAACCAGATCTGTGGGGCCTCAGTACCAGGGCCTGGTCTGTAAGGTGATTAAAATGTGGATGAGCCAGACAAGGCAGGAGTGAAAGAGGGAAGGGAGCCAGGCAAGAAAACTAAGGAGGTCAGACAGAGACCAAGCTAATCTCATAACCTTCAGCCAGCGTAGGCTGTAGAGCTGGGTAAGGAGGGCCTGTCAAGCCCTCTGCTCTGACGTCTGAAACAATCCACAGCAGCTTGTACTCTACATTTTAACTCTGCTCCCTGTGCTTTAGTTTGTCTTTATTACTAATAAAGCTAACAGGGTGTCTGTCTGTAGTGAACTATAACACTCCAGTAGCATGAAAATGTGCTCCTTCTCTATATTAACTTGTATTCTCTCTGTCCTTCCTCTAGTGTTAGCTACTCTCCTGGCTCCTCTGGCAGCCTATCACAGGATTTTTCAGCATGTTGGCGTGAAGCTGGAACCAGTCCTGCAGCGGCTGGACTTCAGCGTTCGTGGATACATGATGTCAAAGCCCATTGATAATCAGTGTAAGCTGTAAATTCAATTAGACTTTGTTTTATTCATTTATATATTTTTACTTGACCCGGCAGCTAGCAAATCAGTTGGACTTTACAGAAAGTTATTCTTCAGAGATTAAACCTTTAAGATAAAAAAGATGAAAAAGCATCTTTACCATATTTCTGTGTTTACTGACTAATCAGATAATCAGCTCTAATTTTAAAATTGAGCTGAAATTGACATGTCGCAGACTGTTTTAGCGTCTCTAAAACCAGCTGTCCTTCATGCGCTGTAAACTTTACAGTTAAAATGAATGAATTATTTATTGTCTCGATCACTCCACCCTGCAGTCCTGCGAAGGCCTATACACGGCGCGGCCTCGGGTGAAGCCAGCGACAGCGAGGAGGAGTTGGCTGCTTTCTGCCCAACAGTAAGACTGTTTGTTTGACTTCTAAAGCCTCTTAATTGCTTTAACCATCCTGTCATCTTACTACGCCTACTTTCCTATTGTTTATCGTCAGACACGACATATTGTCACGTTTACATATCGGAGACAATTTCATACCTGAAATATGTCTTCAGATGCCTTTTTTTGGTTTATCTTCAGTAACTTAAGTGTTTTCTTCATATTCTGGTCTATTAGTTATGACAACATGCTGCACCCAAAACTTCCTAAACCAGAAGTTAACTTTTACTTTTACAGTTGTGCATAATGTATGATGTTAAAGCTAGTCTAACACATTTATAGTCTGTCCATTTTCTTTTTACTTTTGAGAGAACATGAGCTGTGCTTACACAACCGTGTGGGTGAGAAAGTTATCAAATGAAAGCACAGATGAAACATTCACTGTACCTGTTGCTTTTTCAGCACATTGTTAGCTACAGCAGCGTGTCAGCACCATTTCCTGTTGAGGTTAGGCACAATATGTGACCTTCCTGTTTAATTTTGTCTAAATGCGTGTTTGTGGTGAAGCCTGCAGAATGTATAAGGGTGAGAAAACAAGCAGAGTCAAACTAAAAATATTTCTTTACGCTAGAATCAAATGGTCAGTTACCAGTTTGACTGGCATCTAAAAAGCTGCACCTCAGCACAAATTAAAGCGTTTCATTTTCTCTCTCTTAGTTTGATGATGCTGTAGTTGCAAAGGAGCTTGCATTGACTGACTCTGAGCATTCTGATGCTGAGGTTTCTTATACTGACAATGGAACATTTAACCTATCACGTGGCCAGACCCCACTGACAGAAGGCTCTGAGGGTAAGCATGCAGGAATTACACATTTCTTACCTTTTGTTTCCTGGTTAGGTCATGCTTCTGACTTTCTCCCTGTCTGTAATGTGGTCAGATTTTGACAGGCATAGTGATGCGGAAGAATCCTTTGCCCAAGACCTCCCAGACTTCCCCTCTATAAACCCTGATGCCACTTTGATGGATGACGACGATGACACGAGCATTGGGCTGCCTAGCCTGGGTCCATCTGGGCTAGCTAGTCACCGGGCTTCAGTGCTTGATGTGGATGGTCATCTGGACTCGGACCAGGAGGATCTGGATACTGAACTTTCTCTCAGCGGCCTGCCAATTGCCTCAAATATCACTGGAGACTTGGCTGGAGTCATTGCCAGCAACATGATCCAGGCGGCGCTGGCCGGGGCGATTCAACCTCGTCCTCCTGCTACCCAGCGCAGAGAAGGTCCCCCCAGGGCTGGGGCCCACCGAAGCTATCGCAAGCAGTCCAGTTCCGAGCTGGACACGGACTTGGACGGAGAGGATTTTGAAATGCTTGATCAGTCTGAACTAAACCAGTTGGATCCCCTTGGTGAAGGTGGGGGCACTAGACGGGGAGAGAATCAGGGGCCTAACTTCTTGTCTAGCCTGCTTGGTAAACCACAGTAAGGTGTGTGTGTGTGTGTGTGCTGCTGAGAGTGTGTGTCTGTGTCCACAGCTTGAATACATGTTGATGAAATGTGTATGTATGTGAGAGATGATTTTAGGTTCCAGCAGCCCTGCTCCTGATAGCATCAGTTTATCACTGTGAAGTACTTCATATTTTTTATCTTTTCAAACTCTCTCTGCTGTACTTTGAAAACCTGATCATCCGGAAATCTTTTACTTCGTAGGCTGAGCAATAGGTAACACAACAACAGAAATAAAACACATTCACACATTAAACCAGCATTATTGAGCCTTTTTGCAGTCTTGTAACTTTACACACCCCTAAGTTACAAGGGTACTTGTTGGTTACTTTAAATGAAAATCAGTGGCCATCGAATCTTTTCTACATAGAGGTCTAGACATACAGGGCTATTTAACACAGGACCAAATGTGACATTCCTGTTGGTTGAGCTAAGCCATGTTTGTTCGGTATTGACATTGTGCAGCAGACTTTTATATTAAAGCTTATTTAGGCATTGCAGTAATTAGATGCATCAGCCCATCAAGAAGCAGCAGCAGCAGCTGGTGTTGCTGTGGATACTCTGCTGTCCTTAACGTGCGGACATGATCCGAGGAAGGACGATCGATTTGATGCTGCAGATTTCCAGAGCTTCATTTATACGATTTAAACACTCGACAGCAGTTGTGTATTTATTAGACAGCGATTGTCCAGATAAAGTTTTGTAGTAACTTTTCTTTACTGCTGACTTAACATATGAAGACGTTCAAAGTTGATCTTGTTTTTCACAGAGGAGACCTGGTCGTTAATGAACCTGAGCCTCACGGCAGAAGATGCTTCTTTTTCGCATGTGAATAATTTCAGAATATTCTTTTCATTTTCTTGCCCTTTAATACGGCTCAGTTATCTTGTGTTCATGTTTAATACCTGAAATGAGCCCTCAGCTTTGTGTGTGTGTGTGTGTGTTTCCTTTTTTTGAAAAGTAATATTTAAAATAGTCTCTTTATGTTTTACCATTCTTGTA
>JAVDPK010001242.1:2510527-2523082 GCA_034780415.1 Cichlasoma orientale | reverse complement strand
TTCAATTTACATAGTAATTTATTTGAAATCTCATGAACCCCTCAGAATTTAAACAAATGTTATAAAACAAGGAATACAGTTCTGCATTCAGTGCGTCTAATTAAACAGAGATACAGGAAATCCTTCCTACCTCACACAACTAGAAATATTTTTTCATTTATATGAAGCAAGGAGAAATATTAGCAAAGTTGACTTGTAGTTAGCTTTTACACTAAATAATGAACAAAAACGAAACACACATATTTTTTAAATATTTGACTGACTTTAAGCTTTGACAGCCAAACAAGAAAATGTTTACACCACAGTCTAAAAGTAGCAAAGTGTCTCTAAATTCCCAACATTCAAACCCAATTATTACCTGTATTTGGCACTGAAGAGGCACTTGTTGAGCCGATGCTGTTGGCCCGAGACACTATACTACCCTTTCTGATTGCTTCAGAGATATAACCTAGACAGCAAGACAGCAATTATCAAGAATAATTCACAGCAAACATATACATCTATTATCACCAGGATCATCTGAGAGATCAGCTTACACCGGTGATAATACACAACTTAAGAACCGACTGAATACTCACTGTTGTCGAAGCCACCATCGCTGAAAGCACCATCGGTCTGCCGAGCCATCACCAGACAGAAGATGGAAAGAGGCAGAAGATAAAAGGCTGTGAAGTTGATGGCAAGGGGAAACATTGTGCTGCCCTACATTTGTTGACAAAGGCCCAATAGCCAGCCAGTTAAACCCCTACTGAGTATTGCCCTGATTTGTCCAATTCAGGAATACAGGTGGGTAAAAAGCTGTAGAAAATAAGTGCTTCCATCACAGAGCTATTGTTTGATGTAGGGCACCACAGCACAACAGGTGCCTAATTTGTGGTTCCCTAAGTCGGGTTTTTTCAGGAGGGAAAAAAAAAAACTTTAAATGTATTAATGCTCAATAGGTCCTGCTACATGTTTACTTTGTTACAATATAAAAATTACTCTGAAATAAGATTTCCGCCTTCGATATTGAAACTGTATTTTTTTAAAAGGGGGGGGGGGGGAGCTGAACAAAAAACACGTATTACCACGAAAAGGAGGATTTATTTACTTCCTTTTTTATATTTGGATGAACAGCTTCATTAAGGAGTCTGTCGAATGAAGAACTACAATTTCACGAGGTGGTAATTAATTATATATTGTGTGAAACAGCTGCCAATCGGACGAGGCAATGCGAGCGTCACAAATACACAACTGTGATTCTAGCTCTGCAAGAAAGAAGCAGTTCCTTTGGCTTATCTTTTCTTCTTATTTATTTATTGCGTGTGTGGGTGAAGAGCTGTTGTAGGCACCATATGGGGAACACGGGCTGCTTTGTTTACATAAGCAGATACGCAGCTAGCTAACCATTACACCGTTATCAAAACCTCGGGAAGCTAACGTTAGTTAGCCACAGAGCTAACAAAGCGTGGCCCTTAACATTAACACAACTTCAACTTTAAGACAACCTCGTTTTTGTCATTTGTCAGTGCTGTCATTACGCCGCACACATGAGTCATGTTAACGCAAAAAAAGAGGTTTCCGATAGCAGTTACTCACTTTCCACTGGTCCTCTGGCGATGTTGTCGGGTCAGTCATTTCGGAATGCGATGAATTTCTTCTTCTGTGCACGGCGGTAGCAAACTGCATCTGTTCAGGATAACCGCCACCGCATGGTTTGGAAGAATTACTGCAGACTAAAAAGTACCCTGTACGTCATAGAAAGAGTGTATACAAAATAGAAGGCGTACATAGCAAGAGAGAAAAGCTGAAATTTTATTAAAAATTTGTATGTCAAAAACTTAAATAAATCTTTTTCCTTTAGGGGTTGCCACAGCGGATCATGTAGTGGATCCCAGAATCCTCCTCTGTCACATCAGCCCTCTGCAAATCTTCCTTCACTGCATCCATGAATCTTTTCTGTGGTCTTCCTCAGAAGCGCTCTTTTCTTCATCTCTCTTGTGCATTGTCCGTTGACCCATCTAGGTTCACTACCTCTGCTTCTTGCATTTTCACCGTTATACCTGTCTCCCTCTCATTCACACACATGTAATAAGCTTAAATAAATACTTAACTTTATCCTTTTGATATATTTTTTTCCAACAGTTCTCGGATTTCTAAACAGCTCACCAGTCTTCGCTTATCTTTTCACTTAACTGATGATACTGTTCTCAGAAAGCTGTGAAAAGCTGATATCCTGCTGCATCAGCAGTAATAATTTGCACCTTCTGGACAAAATCCTTTGCATCTTTGATAAACTTATTATTCACTTTCCTCAGTAGAAATAATTTGTGCACTCACAGGCTTTGTAAATTATTGAGCTAACAAATAGTAACAAGTTACTATTCAGAAATATAACAATGTTTTTGTAGCGGTCACGTGCCCTCTGCACTTATTTTAAACATCTTACATCTCTCTACATGCAGTAATCATCTTCCACCACATAGGGACGTTGTTTGACAATTCTTGTCACACTGAAGCCACCTTTACCTGTCTGGATTAAACC
This sequence comes from Cichlasoma orientale, assembly GCA_034780415.1. Classification (NCBI taxonomy): domain Eukaryota; kingdom Metazoa; phylum Chordata; class Actinopteri; order Cichliformes; family Cichlidae; genus Cichlasoma; species Cichlasoma orientale. The sequence continues at coordinate 2,520,558 of JAVDPK010001242.1, read as the reverse complement.
ATCATATGAAGGGCAAAAACAAAACAAATGTAACCCTACACTTCTGTTAAGCTCATATCAGAAGGATGACTAACTCCAGTGCAGAAAAGGTGGTTTCTTGGTAAAATGTGGCAAAAAAAATTTTGCCCTTTGGTTGTAGGCTTAATTTGCATCTACAGTTTCTGCTCTCCTTCATTCCTGTACTATCTTTTCATAATCATCACCCACCTACTGCATGGTTACATGTAACGGTTGCCATGTTTATCTTCCGCCATGTCCTCCACCCCAGGTTCTGTAGCTGTCATGCACAGGAAGTTACTCTTCTGCTTTTGTGCTTCTGTGGTTTCTGACTGTGTCACACTCCCCTTCGCCTTCCTCTCTCACGCAGGCGTCCGTACTAAACTTATCAGAGGAGTTCTTGGTCAACTAATGTAGCCAATAGTGAATGAGGCATGGGTGGACTTTTTCTTTGAGTTCTAACGGGCCCTAACTAAGGTTCTTACCACTTTCTTGAAGGAACTTGAAGACAGCTTAAGGAGAAGGGGGCCATGAGGACAAACGTTCTTTTTTCATCACCCGCCCTGTCCTCGAGACTGAGGTGGATTTTGTAAACCAGAGACTTGATGTTCATCCCCCTGGAGGCCCAGGACTTGGTTTGATTTGGGCCCTTTTTGCTCTTGTTATTTAGAGTGACCACCTCTTGCCACTGTGCTTTGGGATACACTGATTTCCTGGAAGAAAGAGTTTGTGTAAAGCTGTCCTCCTGGATTACTTGTGGAGATTAGTGATGGGGAATGCAGCTGGTGGGGGCTTGGAGCATGAATCGGCTGAAGGTCGAGAGGCGAGGAACTCAGTCGGTGCAGCTTCAACAATGAGTGACCCTGCACCAGCCTTGCAAAAAAAGCAGCCACCTCAACCCAAACTTCCCATGCCGCCAGAGAAGGAGCTGGAGGAGCGCTTCAATGCGGTTCTGGTGAGTGTCACAGGTCATGGCATACAGCTTTACTGCATATGAAAGCATAAAGACTTTGTGCAAGATTTTGTTGTAGCGGTATGAGCGATTATGCAGGTAAACATGATTAAGAGGATTACAGGAACACATGTCAAATCTGCTGTGATTTGAGCTTGTTAAAATATGGAGGTTTTTCTTTCACAGTTTTTAGGAGTATATAAAGCCACTTGCCAAGTGCGAAGTTTGAGCTAAACCTTAGAAAACCCGCTATTTACTGGAGGGTCTGTCATTTTATCTAGTTATATTTTTACAAGCATAAAACATACATAAAAAAATGACAATGCTATCAACAATTTGCCAACAATTCTTCAAGGTTTGATTAGAATATTTCGAGCCCGGAACTGGGTGATAAACGCATGCATGAGCAGCAGGCCGAAATGGGAAGTTGAGCAATGCATTTACATGACTGAGGCCATAGGACCGGAAAGCAACTGTTTCACCATTCTTTCAATAGTCTCACAACAACTGAAGATTTATAATCTTATATGACACATAAGACACGTTCCTTGGCAGTTTGTGAACTCTCTTTATCCTGGATTCCTCTTTTCTTTTCTTTTCTTTTTTTTTAATCTATAGTGAACAAAATGTCTTTTTTAATTAAACAAAAATCACTAAAGTCCTAATCTGATTTTTTTCCTTTACTCATGCTAATGGAATATAAAAATCTATAAAAGTGAAGCAAAGACACAATATTATAAACTGCCTTGTGATTCTGACACATCTAGAAAAAAACATCATGAAAAATCCAAGTTTTCCTTTTTCCTCTTTGTGGATGATGCACAGTGTCCAAATGCACTTATCAGCCACACCAGTTAAAACCACCAGCCTATTATTGGGCAGGTCCCCTTAAATCTGAGCTGTCATGGACGCGGGACCTCAGAGGCTGTCCCGTGGTGCTGAACATCTGGATGTCACCATCAAATCCTCTGAGACTTGCGGGTTGTAGGGTGCGGCTTCCATGGGTCAGGCTCATTCTGCAGACCGAGGCGGCTGCCATTATTGATAACATTATGTGACAACATTTGGGATGGTACTTTGACACGGAAATGTTAGAAAACCAAGGCTTTCCCAGAAAAACATCAGTATTATTCAGTGCTGTCATTGGTTTTAAAGTTGTGGCTGGGCAGTACACTTAGCAAAGTACTGTATAAGCTTGTCTAAGCTTCACGTATATACCAGAATTCAAAAAAAAGGAAAAAAAAGTCTTTGTTAGTTTAAACATGTTGCCTTAAACATGTGATGCACCATCCACATGTGCAGAACAACAATAGCAGGCAAGAAAATGTTTAGCACAAGTTTACTTATGAATGCAGATGTTAAAATGAATGAAGGTGGGGAGAAAAGCAGCTTTTGTAACTAAAAAACAAACACTTACTAAAAAGAAATCAAACATAAAACTATTCCAATCAAAACTATCCATCTTTTCTCAAAAATGACTCAATTCTTCTTTAGGACCACCACACATTTACAAAAAGCATGACCGCTTAATGTCAAAATTCACGTCATATCTGCTTCACGTGAATGGAAACGTCATTATAAGGCCATTCAACAGTTAATGTATTTTAGCGCCAGGGTTTACAGTTTATCAATATCTGCACAACGTGTCGTGCTCTCCGGAAAATGGCAACACCCTCTCAGTTGCTTCCGTCTTCGTCCTTCAGTAGAATGCTTCTGATGAAAAATTCAGTGAGATTTCACTTTTCAAACATCAGAATGGAGATTCTACTGTTGACATCACCCTCAAGGAAATGAGAAGTGAACCTTTTTTTTTTGACATTGCTGAAAAATGTGAGCTCTTTTCTTCTTCTTTTTTTTGAGTGGCTTAATCAGAAGTTATTTACTTAATAATGTGAGGTACTCGCATTACAACATTTTTTTTTTTTTTTGGAAAGTACCACAAAACCGCTGTAAGACCTCTCCCTTATATCAACCGAGGAAGGAGCTCCTCGAGCACAGTAGCATCAGACCGTTTCCGTTTTCACTCCTCCCTTTTTTAAAAAAACAGATGTTAAACCGCTGCTTAAGTGTACACAAAGTAGATTCGAAAGCCACACCCAACATTAACTGAAATTATTAAATTTGTCCATAAAGCATCACTGCGATTCAAGCTGCATAAGAGGTGGTACCGGTCTAGTACCAGCTGCAGTAACATGAGGGAGGATTGTGGGGGGAAAAAAAAATCTTAAAGCAAAACATAAATAATTACAGCGAAATTAGTGATAAAAGAAAGCAAGTACATTTTGTGAGTGAAGCCCTTTTCCCTAAAGTATCTTTCTCCTTTTAACTTGACCTTTTTTTAAAAAAAAAAACAAAAATAAAACCTCCTCTCATTCAGTTTCTGTGAATGGGGAAATAACCTTTATACCTTACATGTCCCTGTAGGTTTGCTAACTCAGTGTGAAACTGTCCCTCGTGGACACTAATACGTCAACTCAAAATTCAGCTGAAAACGTGGAGGTGGAGGCTTCTCGCCGTGGACGACGTTCTTCACAAAGTTCAGAAGATAACAAATATTACGTGTATATTATGAGCGAAAAAGATGTTTTAATAAAGCTGAAACAGACTCAGCGGGCAGTGTCTGAATGTGGGTCATATTATTTAAAAAGCAAATAAAGTTGTTGTTGAAGATACGAGTACATGCTGAGGGTGCTTAGCATATTGGTACCTATTGGCAACCATCCATATATATATATATAAACACTGAGTCATCTGCTACCAGTACGCAGTCACCACTCTCCAGCTCTATACTAAAAGTTCATCTGAGGTATTGTTGTATTGCATATTGTTGCAAAAGCAGGAAACTTGAAGCAATGACAGCATGTAGCGTAATATTTGTGTGCCAAATGACGCAAATGACAGTGGCGAAGGAGTGGCTTTCTTTTTTTTTTCTTTTCTTTCTTTTTTTTTTCCCCCAATTACATTTTCACCTAAACTCTAAAATCTGTTATGTCTTGAGGTTAAAACATCCTCTTTCGTTCTTCTTTCAGAGCTCCATGAACTTGCCTCCAGATAAACTGGAGCTGTTAAGTCAATACGACAATGAAAAGAAATGGGAATTAGTCTGCGATCAGGTGAGAACCTTTATTTATTCATTATGAGTTGATTTTGCAATTAAAAATCAACGTATGTCATCAAACTGGATCAGATTATTGCAGCTGTGGCTCCACTGTGGGCAGAGTTGATAATAAAAAAAATACCCAAAGGGGGAGAATCTAAAGTGGTGGGTGCAGTATGAAAACCTTGCAACATAGTTTCGGTGGTGACAACTGATAGAGGCGTCGGCATGGAAACAGAGAGCGGTTTGTGCTTGTTGTATTTACCAGTGCAGGCAAGAATAATTTCAAATGTAGGTTGCTGGTAAATGTGCATCTGAATCAGTCATTATTTGGGATTGCTTCTTAACTTAATTCTGCTTCAGCATGTGCTGACTAAAATATTCTCCCCCCCTCCCAGGAGCGTTTCCAGGTGAAGAGCCCCCCATCTACTTACCTGACTAAGATCAAAAGCTTCTACCAGGATCAAGGAGGGGTGTCTCGCAGGGTCAGCAGAAAAAAAAAGAAGCATTTCTATTCTTTAATATTTGTCACATGCGTATGCCTGTATCAGTGACCGTAACCTCTTCTGCTTCTTCAGTTAAAGAAGAAGATCCAAGATGCCACCCAGGTCCTTAAAAATTTGGAGATATCCCTTCGCACCAATCACATTGGGTGAGCATGTTAAGTTTGAAGAGGCTGCGCTTGATTTATTACTGTTTAATATGTTTTATTGTGGTGTTTGGTGTGCCAAAAAGTGTGTTTTCTCACACAGAGCCCAGTTTTTAATAGCATGTCTTCGCCCACCCCAACCTGAAAGTTTTTATGAATCATCATTAACAATAAAATGTGATCCAAGATGAACTTTAGCGAAGGAAAATGTAACTGCAACAGCCAACAATTTATGCCTTTTACCTACATAAACTATTTTACATGTTTTAGTTTCACTTGATATTTTTTACCTGGTGGTCAGCGCGTCTGCTGCAGCAGCTCTTCACCGCACCAGCGGCGCCTACGCCATTGTTTGAGAACTACAGTTATATGTAGTTTATAACTATTCATAGACACAGTAATTAACGGTTCAATGTGTTATTTTCTTGTAAGCAAAGTTAAGTCTGTATATATAAAAGTTGTGAAACTAGTGGCAGAAATCTGTTTTTTTTTTAAGCCCTTGGACTTATTTGCTTTTTTAAATTTTATTTTCTTCATAGTGCAAGTTGTCAAAAATCCACTTCCATGTAGGATTGCATGAGAAAAAAATTCCATATTTAAAGCAGCATTGTGTTCTTTTTTCTTTCTAAAGTTACGATGCCTAGATTTAAATCCCATCAGGGCACAGACTCCATCATATTTGACAAAATATTGATCAGCGTGTTTACTCCTTATGCTTTACTTTTCTTTCTGAAGATGGGCCCAGGAGTTTCTCAATGAGCAGAACAAAGGTTTGGATGTCCTGGTGGAATACCTGTCCTATGCACAAAGTGACAGCTCGTGAGTACTAACAGGACATGAAAACTATTTCTACACTTAAATTATGTTATTATAGATTATGTTAAAAGATGATTTTTTGTTGTTTAATCTCTGCACTCTTTAGGTTTGAGGTTGAGAGTGTGGAAAATGGTGGCATCCTGTCAGACAAAGGAAAATCAGCAGAAAGGTCAATGGAAGACTTGACCAAGAGCTCCAGCAGTCATCAGTCACATGGTGTGACCAGAGCTGCCCGTGCTCTGACTGTAAGGTAAGAAACTCCAGACCTGAAAGGTCACTGAGCTTTAAGAAACAGCATTATGGATTCAGAGATGCTCTCCAGTTCACATGGCTATAAATTAAGAATGAACTCTGAAGTACTTAGTGTCAGAAAATAAAACCGACACTAATACAACAAAGCAGAAGTGGTGTGAAAACTCATAAAACTCGTGCGGTGCTTTTAAGCACCACAGAAGCTTTCATTGCTGTGAGAACGGCGTCAAACTCCAAACTATTTCTTTCCTTTTAGACGTTGTTGATTTTTATATATTTAGGGTCCAGTTTGATTAAATTTGTGGTTCCAGCGATCGAAAGAATCTCAAATAAAACTCGAACTTATTTGATTTCTACATTAGATTTGAACTAAAATATGAAACAGGGCAGTAGGTTTAGTAACGTGATCAGTATGGTGTCCCAATCAATTGTGTAAATAGGTGTTTAATTTCATAGGCTTTCATCTGCAACACAGTTTCCTCTTGAAACTGATAAACATGAAAATAGCTTTTTTTCATGCTCTCATTCATTCACACCCTCTCACTGTGACTTCTCGTTTTATCAGTTATTATCATTCCATCGGGTGGAATGGGCGCACACGGGCGCACACAGGCGCACACGGGTGGAATCGGGAGCTTCTCTTCTTTTAAACATTTTTCCCACACACTTGTTATCGCTTCACAGAATAAGCTCCACTCTGGGAAGCAAAATGCACAGGAAGTCCCATCCCAACAACCAGAGAGATGACGTACACGTGTGCATAATGTGCCTGCGAGCCATCATGAACTACCAGGTGAAGCTTTAACGCACAGTCTAATTAAATCCCTTAACTCACACGCTGTCTTTAAAATGGATCGTCACCATATGCGAAATGTTTTCTGGGTTGCCAAAAACCCAGTACTTTTATTTCCCCCCGTTGTTTCTCTGAGTCCCAAACAAATTTCTGGCACCTTTTTTTTTTTTTTTTTATCACATTTGCTCCAGAGAGAACAGCTGTTTATATATCATCCCTCTGCTTTCAGTCCGGTTTTAATTTGGTGATGACTCACCCGCGCTGCGTGAATGAGATCACCCTCAGTCTCAACAGCAGGAATCCCAGGTGAGAGCATTTGTCTGTGAGACAAAGTGTGCGTTACCTGTCTGTATCCATATCTTACACCTCCTCCTCTGCCACGACAGGACCAAAGCTCTTGTTTTGGAGCTGCTGGCTGCCGTGTGTCTCGTCCGAGGAGGACACGACATCATTCTCTCTGCTTTTGACAACTTTAAAGAGGTGACTTTTTTTTTTTTTTTTAGTGGCAATTTCGTTATATTTTAATGGCATCATTTGACTTTGACTGTTTAGGCATAAACTTATTTCAGACTTCCTCTCTTTCATTACTCATCATGTAACAGTCTGCTGCTCATACGCGCTATGGCCGCAATTTTAGCATGTCTAGAAGTCATGCATGCTTATGTGCAAGACTAAACTAGATGCAGAATATACCCTTCATATGCATGTTCACTGAGGTGGGCTAATACATGGGATAGCCAACAATTTTATGCTCCAATAAAATGCATATTTAAAAGACATATTTTTTTCAGGTGAGCAAAGAAAAGAACCGCTTTGAGAAGCTGATGGAGTACTTTGTCAATGATGACAACAACATTGACTTCATGGTAGGTACCAAAAATTTAATACCCGGACCACCGGATGCAGTTGCACCAAGAGAAAGAGTGTGAGACCGAGACACAACTCTCATTGTGTTTGTCCAAAGGTTGCCTGCATGCAGTTCATAAACATTGTGGTCCATTCGGTGGAGAACATGAACTTCCGTGTCCATCTACAATATGAGTTCACCCACCTTGGATTAGACAAGTATCTAGAGGTATGTATATATATAAAAAAAAAATACAAGCCCCATTTGTAATCACATTTTCTTAACCCTTCTCCGTGGGGCCAAAACAATCTTCTATTTGGCAGATTTAAAAGGAGTTCTTGTGGTTAGAATTTGAGAACCAGGGGACAGTGTTTTATCTGAACGTTTAAGAAACAATAAAATGCAGCATGTGGTGTGATACTGCAGCGGTGCAAAGGTTAGCACAGTTGCCTTAGAGGAAGAAGGTTCTGGGTTTCTGGTCAGCTGGAGCCTTTCTGTAGAGTTTGTTGTCCTGCAGTCCAAAGAAATGCTTCTTAGGCTAAGTGGTGACTCTAAATTAGACATAGGCATGGATGTGTGAGTGAATACTTGTCTCTCTGTGTTGGCCCTATGGACAAATGTAGATGTACTGAAGCATAGATGGTCACCCAGTTAACAGATCAGATACTACCTAAGTGCTAATAATATACAGTGACTGTATTATTGGAGGTTGACACCTGCTGAGCAGTACAGCTTTTGTGACAGACACCATGCACTGCATGGTAAATATTAACACTGCTAGCTGCTTTAGTCTTACCAAACTAGAAGAAGCATTGCCAGATCAGCACTGACTCAGCATGACCGTTTATTCCTTTACAAGAGCTGCCCCCAGGGGTGGGAACCTACTCAAGCGTCTACTATTGTTTTGCTTCTGATTTTATCATCTATTATCGTTGCAACCGAGCACGGTTTCCTTCTGGAACTTCATGTTGGTGATGAAGAGGGTCGCTCGAGGTGCACAAGTTATTGTTTGATCTCCAGTTCAGCAGAATGTCTGTCCTTCTACATTTGCATCTTTGCTGGCATTTCCGCATCCTCTTGTCTTGTGCCTGGAGGCGACACTGACTTGCTACACCATCTTGTGGTACAAACTGGTATTAATTAAAGTATGCAGCAGACCAATTTTTAAAACTTCTATGTACTGGGTTGAAGAGAGAACTCGTAGGGGGTTTCTTTGCATTTTATTGATAGCATTAGTTGATTTTTTTAAGGTTGTAAAACTGGCTGTAAAAATGTTGCATATGATACTTTTGTAAGTGATGTGCTAATATTGTGTATGTTTGTGTATTAGACTCTAAAGCTAACAGAGAGTGAGAAGCTGCAGGTCCAGATCCAGGCCTACTTGGACAATGTGTTAGACGTAGGAGCTCTGCTGGAGGATGCTGAGCATCGAGGAGGGGTGCTGGAGCATGTGGACGAATTACAGGATCACAACGTTCAGGTCAGCATCAAAAAAAAAGAAAAAAGAAAAAGAAAGAAAGAAAGAAGGATCTGAGTGAATAAACAGACTTTAATGTCACTAAGCATTGCGTAAAATGATACTGAAGCGGTGTTGTCTGTGTGGTGTTGCAGCTGAATGCACGGCTTCAGGAGATTGAGAGCCAGACAGCAGAGAGAATATCTGAACTTGAGACTCAGCTCATGCAGGCCACCAAGGAGGGCGAGCTGCTCAAAGTAAGTGCCGCCTGCGGGCTTCTCCGGAGCTTAATGAGTTAGCCGAGGGACACGTAATCATCACACAGATTTGTTTAAATGAGGTGAAAAGCATGCCAGTAATATAAAAAGTAAAAGAAATATAAGCACTTGTTGAATAAATGTGTAAATTACCTTGAACTTTTTGCCACTGTAGCAACATAATCCCGGGGATGTTAATAGCGGTTGGTCTTGGACTTTTGCCAGCACATGGCTGATACTTTATTTTGCACAGTACTTTGACTAATGCTCATCATTGACTTTGCATTCAGAATAAGTCAAATATTGTAAAGATTTAATCCAAAATTATTCAAGTAAACCTTGACCATGTTTTTTAAATGTATTTAGTAACAGGATTACGTAATCCTCATCTGTTATGACCGAACTCTGTGCATTTGTATCTTATAGGAAAGCCTGCGGGAGTCGTGTTCCCAGGTCAGCACTTTGCAGCAGAGAGAAAGAGAGCGTGAGCTGGACAGGGAGAGAGAGAAGGACAGGGAGAGGCTGGGTGTCGCTGGCCCTCAGGTACCTTCAGACCTAGAGCAGAAGATCCAGGAGCTGCAGGACCAGGGGCTAATCCGGCTGGGACGCACTGCCTCAGGAAATCTGGACATCCAGGTCGTGCCTGTCACAGTCATTGAATACGTTCAAAGCTCAGCCCCAGCAAACCAACCCAGCGCTCCAGACGCTGTTGATTCTGACTCCTCCCGATCCAGCCTCCCTTCCTCTGCCCCTTTACCACCACCTCCCCCTCCAGGCGGCTCAGAGCACACTGGCTCTCCGCCTCCTCCGCCTCCTCCACCACCTCCACCACCTCCATCTCTACCAGGAGGTCCTGCTCCACCACCACCTCCTCCTCCTCCCCCTCTTTCAGCTCCTGCAGGATGTCCACCACCT
>JAVDPK010001242.1:2464665-2505655 GCA_034780415.1 Cichlasoma orientale | reverse complement strand
ATATTCTTCACTAGTTTATAATATCATACACAAACATCTCACTTAGATATATTTATATATGTATATTTCTTCTCTGTTTCACTTCAAGTTTGCATGAGTTTTTCTGATTGCCAGAGGCATCCGCTGTGAGTTTTTTCAACATGTCCTTTTAACCTCCAGCCATGTTGAAATCACAGCGCACTAACACTTGTCTTGGGAAAAAAAAAAAGTCCAGAGAGCACTGTCACGCGATTCTTGGAGGGTTTCATCTCAGACTTTAGTTGGGGAAATGCAGCCAAGCGTGCATACTTCCTCCCCAGCGCTCACCAGACGCAAATGCAGCAAATTTAACTTGGAGAGTTATGGATTTGAGTGTTGAACAGCATGAGTAAGTGAATTTCTTTCATTTGACTTCACTCAATATGAAACCCAGGGCTTGAACCTGCCTGGCAGAGCTACAGAGCACCCAGGAGTGAGACTTAATTTGCTGTGCTGTGAGCTTGCAGTTGTGCACACTGTTAGAGCTGGGGAGTGTTTAGTCAAATGCCACTGCTGCAACCTGACACAGTGCATTTCAAGTGCGGTTTTCTTTTATCTGTGAAAAATAGAAACGAGCCAGTTCTCGCAGCTTCTTCTTTGGGTAAAAGTGTTATTCTGTCATTGCTGCTGATCTACTCCTGCAGTACAAGATCATTTGGGGGTTTCTGGCAGGAGCAACGTCTTAGAGGCACTGGGAAAAAAACATGGTAACAGGTCCTTGTAGACACGCAGGCAGGAGTATGTCAAAGGCAAAGAGCACTGCCTTGGTAAAATTGCAAGAGTGCTAATTACATATTGCACACATTGTTCATAATTGAGGCTCATCAAACTTTGTTATTGGATAACCTCAGCTGAGCACTTCTCACTCTTAGAGATGCCCCACGCCAAAGACAAAGCAAAGTTAAATGGGCAGGGGAAGAAGTTCCCTCTAGCTGTCAGACCCGTCCTCTCATCTCTTTGGGTCTTTTATATCACAAGCACTCTCAATAGAGACGGGACGAGTCAAAGCCGGCCTTATTAAAGTATCCTTCAAACACGTGTCCCCAAACTAATCCCCTCTCCTAAAGCTGCCTACTCTTTGACATGAGCCCCTTTTCACATGTTTTAAACCTCAATGCCACAAAGCATCGATTTCACACAGTCATGCTGGAGAACTACTGAGAAGAATCACTTTGTCGGTTACGGTCCATTCAACTACTTCACCTCCCCAGCAGGCTGCCTTGAGGCAAACACGCAGGACAGGCAGCTTCCAAAGGATTCCTTGTGCAGGGCTTACACCGACGGGCCTTTGATGTGCTTGAAAATAATCCTAACTTGAGCTTCCATCATTGAGAAACACTAAAATGCTACCTGCTTCAAAATGCAGGTAACCCAACCAAAGCAATGCTTGTAATCTGATGCGCAGCATATCAAATATGAGGGTAATGCTTTGACCTTTGTGCTTGTCATAATTAACCAGAATTACAAGGTTTAAATGAAAAGTTGGGATTTTGTGTTTGAGAGGCAACTGTGCTTGCTTTATTTTTATAACCTCCTCTCATGCCAAAGTTTGAGGCGTTACGGGTCATCAGCTCACTTCAGTGGAATCGAATTTTGTCTCGTTTAGGCCTTACTGTGTATTTTTACAATAAGGCCTAAACTTTGATTCGATTTGAACTTCACGTATCCCAAAAGAAAGCATCTCTCCGTCTGTAGATCTGTAAGGGGAGATCAAGTTCCGGTGAATATGGCATATTTTACCAGAGTGCTCTTTATAACTGGTGCAACAGATGTGACTTAACATGAGTCATCACACGAGGTTGGCTGAGAGAAAACAAAAATAGTCGAGTCTGTGCTGTACAGATTGTTTTTTTTTTTTTTTCAAGTGCATGTGTGTGTGTGTGTGTGTGTGTGTGTTTGTGTCTTGCTCATCAGCGTGTGCGCGCTTGAGTCTTTGGGATGGGTTGTGATGTCAGGCGCTGCAATGCCAACCTGTAAGATGCTACTGTGGAAACATCCTGATTGTCATAATTAACTAGCTAGTACACACATACGAAAAGCAACATTTGTATACAATTCATCGTTTGCGCTTTCCCCTTCAGTTTGTGTAACTGTGCCTCTTTGTTGTTTCTTTAAAAAGAATTGTGCTGTTTCAGGACCGCTGCTGTCTGCGCGCTCTTGCGAATACATTGCAAATTCCCAAATTCTCCACTTAAACACCGCTCTAATTGTCCCTAATTGCCGACGCAAGCGTTTCAGTCGCGGGGTTGTATGTGTAGATTTAAATGCAACATGAAGTTGAGACAGGAGAGTGAGAAACAATTGTGTAAGCTCACAGCTTGTACAAACAGAGGGGAAAATATAGCACCAGTTTAGAGTTTAAAACAGGCGACGCAAGAAAAGCCACAAATGCCCTTTAACACTAAACAGCTTCATTCATAACCTTGGTCTTTTTTTTTTCTTTTTTTTTTACACTCGTCTGAGCAGAATCACGTTCTGTCAGGTGATGCAGGTAAGTCGAAACAATGCTATCCTGAACACACACAACTACTAGACTCACTTGGTGATTACTGCAGCTCTATTTTTTATATGATCACAGTCTAGATATTTTAACTATGCCACTAACAACCCACTGAGTGAGGGTATGTGAGAATGGTATTGTCAGCAACTACATCCAGACCACATCAGCTTATCGCAGGTAGCTGGTGGGAGGGGAGGCCTGTGCATTCTATCTGGGAAGGTGGCAGTATGACTCTGTGGGAGAACTGCAGGGGAACTACGGAACCAGATCAGAGTAGGAAACTTGTCCGTGAAGAAAAGTGTGATTCCATTTACACTGTGCCATTGGATTAAAAAGGAAAAACGAGAAAAAAAAATACAAGTGTTAAAAGAACAGGAATATAAAGAATATTTTCTGTAATGCAATTAGTTCATCTTTGTGGTTCATGATGTGATGGTGTGAGAACTTTATCCGATGTCCTCGTCCTCCTCCCAGTCGTCACTAAGAGTTGCTAGGGTAATGGTCCTTTGTCACTGGCCGGCTGCCACCATCCCTGTACCTGTTGAGGCTGGAGCTGTCGAGGCTACGCCTGCTGGGCTTGAGAACTCCAGAGGAAAAGGCAAAGGAACCAAAAGAGGTGGGAGAGGAGGGAGACAGGGATGGAGTAGGGGTGCTCGGTGAAGATGAAGAGGAGGAGGTAGCAGTTGGAGTAGGGGATGAGGACTGGCTGCTGGGCAGGGGCAAAGAGGAGGCTCGCTGCTCACGTAGAAGGCGGTGATGACGAAGGGCGGAGGAAAGGAGCAAGGCCTCAGCGCTCAGGCCGGAAGCAGACAGGCTTGCCAAGAGGGCCTTTGCTTGGCTTGAGGAGGCTGTAATTGAAGGCATTGCCCCCTCCTGGGGGTACTTCCTCAGGCCAGGAACAAACGCTGCCGCAGGAGAGGCCGCTCGGCCTGAAGAAATGCCCGTTTTGATACCAGAGAGGTATGGCTCAATACTGCCACTGGTGCTGTAGGTCCCCTTGGCCTTCAGGTAGAGTAGGGACACAGAAGACAGGAGGGAGTAGAGGAGGAATGTAAAGAGATGAGGTTTTTAGGGGTCGAAGGGAAAATCATGAAAAATGAAAGTCTTAAAATTGGTTGTGGTTGGGTACTGTGCCCTGCAGCACCTTCCCTTAGTATTACACACAAACATTTCTGCACAAGCATGCTTGCACACACACACACAGACACACACGCACGCTCACACAGACTGGGCGTCAGACCATATTTCAGAGTAAACATTGGGGATGTGAAAGTTGTTGATAAGGTAAAGGGAGCAGATGGTTGTGTGTATCTCTGTAGTCAGGTGAACAGGAGGAGAAGGAAGCTGAAGAGGCTGGACACGGACAGGTCGCTCACTGCTGCAGGTTTATAGGTACGGTAGACGGGCAGGCCAGGAGGTGCGGGGCAGCACAGGTTCACAAGGGGTGACGGGGTGGGTGAGGTTGCACCACAGGAACAAGTGTCAGAAGAAACGTGTAGTGAAAGGGTGGGGGAGTGAGAACAGAACAGGAAACAAACACAGGAGATTGTTATTCAGGTTGATATCAGACTGTGCGATGCAAGCCGCGACAAAGGCTGCCATCTACACACGATAAGCAAAACCACTGATACCACTGAGAAGGTGCAACTGTGAAATTGCGTGAATTACACTGTTGACCACCTTTATTTTGACACTTGTTTTTAATGATGTCGACTCATCATAAATGTACAGTACTCTGACGGGCAGACAGCGTCACAGCTTTAGTCCCTTTTGTGTAATGCAGGAAGAAGGCAGTAGATGGCGCTGTTTTAACAGTGTGAGAGTTGTGAGCAACACATTTGCACGTATTTGTCTCTCTTTGCTCAGGAGAATACATGCGACAGAAACTGTTTCTCTGTTTCATGTGCAAATCTGTTTTAAAAGAAAGCAAAAACTCGCTTTTTGATACGCAACAAAAACGTGTTTTTAGACTTTTCAGAAGAAGCAACAGGAGAAAAGTTGATTTCTGTGGCTATAAAAGTTTTGCTGGGTGTTTGTTTTGAGATTATGGGAATTAGCTCTGCTTGAAAGGACAGCAGGTGTGCTAGTCTAGACTGCACTGCTGGGAGGCTTTCGTCTGCTCTGTTACAGCTCCAGATCCCAGGCTGCCAACCGCTCCCAGAGAGCGGGGCTGTTCCTTCTGCTCGAGGAACTCTTCTAAAGCTTGGTGGACGCATTGTTTTCTGGTCTGTGAGTGCGGGAGAGAAGCCTCTCTTCATCTCGCACACTCACACCTGCCTGCCAAATGACAACCTCCACGGATAGTCCTTTACTAACCCCAACTCATGCCCAGCACCTTTAACTAGCCTGCTTTACTGCCAAAAGTAATAAGAGACCAAATGGGAAATGAAAATAGGGTTTTGCGGCGTGAAAGTGATTCACATTGTCATGCCTTCCTTGATCTGTGCCAAAGCAAACGGGGAGAAATTGTGGCTTTGAACTGTCTGTTCTTATCCAGCACACTGATTTGAAGGATTCTCATGTCTGAAATGGTCTAATATGTCTCAGCATAGTTCTATTGAGCAGGCAGCCCAAGCACAGCGGCACGAGGCACTATCAGGAAAGCTCGGTTAATTTTAACACCCGCAATTAACACACATAGATAACATTAGAATTACACCTAAAAAAAAGAGAAACTCTGGAAAGAAATAATGCCCGATTTTACGCCACATTATTTGAAGGAACATTTCTGAAACTGCATTAAGGTGGAGCAATGCACGTTGCTAAAATCCTAGTTGCTAACTTTATCCCCGCCCCATTCTCCTAATTTATGGTTAGTGAAATGTTCACTCAGTATTTTGTCTTGAAGCAGCAGGACCCACATAAAACCAAAAAGTGGTGCTAGTGAATCTTGCTTGATCTGACTGCAGTTGGCACAAAGTCATATCTTGAAAATAATAAACTGCCCCTCCAGCTGGCTTAAATGAAGTAAATGAACACCAGCTGCCTTTCATCTGAAGGAAAGTGTCAGTGTGTGGTAAAGATATTTACATGCATTCAGATATTTAGGTCTATTCACTTAGTAGCTGAAGTGGGGGACAATAGACCATCGGGAGACTCTGAAGCGCTGTCCTCGTTCCTTGGGTTTGGACCCTATTTAAAATGCCCCAGAAATGTCACTGCGGTTTGGCAAGAAGAGACAAAAGAGAACAATCTAAAAACACCAAGGGGAAATGGAAGGAGGGTAAAAGTTTGGGGCCATTTAGGGAATTATGAACAGTAGAGGTTTAAGAGAATAGCCTATTTTACCTTCAGTTCAGGGCCAAGAAGAGAGGTCAACCAAGGTGGGCACGTCTGATTGTTAAAACAACAATATCCGTCAAAAATGCAGATTAGCAGTGAGTTTGGTGGTGAAATGTTGATGAGGGGAAGCACTGTAACTGTAGCCATTTCTACATTTTGCACAACTCAGAAATACCAGCTAATCTTTAAAGTTTCAGAAAATTAAAGAACTGATCGTATTTTTGTCTCTTTAGTGGCTTTAAGTAGAACTTCTTTCAGAAAGACGACAAGCCAGATGTCACTGAGAGTTTAAAAACACACACACACGCACGCACGCACGCACAGACACACCAGGTAAAGTAAATGTAGATTGGGCAAAAGTTCTTAATTAGCTCTTAAAGGCAGTATGCAAATCAGCCATCCGCCTTGATAATTTGATGAGATGAGCTGCAGATAATCAGCATGTTTTTCCTGCCTAGTCTTTGCTCAGCTGTTTCATTATACTGAATTTAAAATCATTTAGTAGACAGATTTTGCTCCATCCATCTTCAAGCTAAATTATCAGGCTCTGCACCACTTCTGTTTGACATTAAAGTTATCAGAACTATATATAGAGAGTTAATGATCCAGATAGACAAATAGACAGATACATAGAAAAGCAAGCACAGCTTAAACTGCACTGTTCTCATTATCCATCCATTTCCCTCCATGCAAACACAGGGAGAACATGCAAACTCCACACAGAAAGGATGGTGGATTTGATGCCAGAGTCCTATCCAGCACACCACCATGCTGATAATGATTTATATCTGATAATGTAATGCATGGTCAGCTTACTTATGGGGACTGTCACAGTGCACAACAAGAACAAGGGGTCATGAGTTTGACTCTTCTTCACAGCAAAATGTATTTCTGAATTTGGGGACAGCTTTTTGCTTCATTGTATTTAGATAAAAAGATAAAAATCTTCTGCTAAATTTCCCCCTGGTCCAAAAACATGCAGGTTAATTGGTGTTTCTAAATTAGCCAAAGGTCTGAATATCAATGGTCGTAGACTGGTGACCTGTCCAGGGTGTACCTCACCTCTCGCCCTATGACAGCTGGGAGAGGCTCCAGCGCCCCTGCAACGCTGGACCGGATAAAGAAAATAGATGGACGGATAGATGGAAATTTCCCTTTTGCTAGGCAGTTAAAGAAAAATGCTCACTGATGTTCAAGAAGGAAACCAAGCAGATAGCAGATGTCTGTGGAACATTATAGAGCTATTTTATAACCAACACTACAGGTCTAGATTATGTTTATTCATGGCTGAAATGTTTCCCAGGTTCCCAGCATTAAAAATAAAGCTAGCATTAAGACATGTAAGAGCCAGTATGGCAGTATTTTTTAAAAAAAATAGAGGCCTGTAAACATCTCACAATATAATAACGTGACCGACTATTTTATCAAGTGCACTGTCCTAATAAATATTTTGTGCCTTTCTTTATATAACACCTGCAAATGTACAAAGGGGCTACACGACCTGTCAACAACTCAGAGCCCCTCATACTTAAAAATAATACAAAATACAGTTACTGGCTATTGTAGAGTCAACCACAGCTGACTCTTTATTCTCCTAGCTTAAACCAGCTGGTTATTTGTTTCTCTTTGTCATTCATCGAGCAGTTGTGGTACGCTGCCACCCTTAACTGCTTGGCACCGACTTCCCACGCTGACAATTAGCTTTGAGTGTCCACCGTCCCTCGGAGGACAGCGCTTTCACTCGCACGGCATCTTTTCACAATGACTGTTTTGAAGTTTGTGGACAAAGCGACCGGCGCGTGTGAGTGTCATACTGAAATAATGGGATTAATTTTTGCTTTCATTACACAAGTGCAGGCATCCACTCAGCTTCCACATCTCAGCGAATGAGCGAAACTGACAGAGGGAGAGTGAAAAGGAGAAAGGCCCAGCATGCATAAATTGCAGAGCAGAGAAAGCGGAAAGGGGAAGAGAAAGACATAAAGAGGAGAAAACCAGAAAGACTTTACGGTGGAAACTGCCCTCTTCATACTGAATAATCAGTGATTGCCAGTGACTCAAGGGGTGATTATTTCATGGCGCTGCAGAGATTCTTCCCAATCTCCTCTCAGTATGAGGCAACCAAAGCCCCCCCATGTCTCAAGTCTCTCGCTGTCTGCCTAACACATTCATTTTTCAAACTTTAAGACTGAATTTGTGTCAGAACGCTCTGTCAAATTCGGTGGGTTATGAAGGTTTAGGTGCACTTCACTGCTTCGGTTATTTTTCAAATTACATTGACATTAAGCACCCCCAACCCCCCCCCCCCCCGTACGCTGTAAAAATCTTCTCTTGGCTTTACTTGACCGACATGCTTCAGCAGTTCAATTTCCTCGCCTCTGGAGGCCATCTAGCATCCTTATGTCCAGTCTTTGGCCTTACTTTAAACCTCTAAAATGCCAGCATATTAGAAACCGACAAAAAAGGCTGTCAGGCAAATGTATAACAACAAATTCAGAGACTGGGACTTTATGAAGTTTTATCAAATTAAACTCGAGCTCTTTTAAGAGTTTCTTAATACCCAATTTTCTGCCAGAAATTCAGAAAAAACTGAAGGGAAGACCAGCAATACAGTAGGTCTGTCAAAGGTGCGAGCATGTCTATAATGCTAATACGTAACGGGTTTAGATTCTATAATTAGAAATAACTTAAGACTTTCAGACATAAAACGCTGCTTAGTAATTAAAGAGCTAATCCTTCATCACTTTAACCTGTCTGACACACCTCTGTCTGTGGGACAGTGCCTGCATCCAATGACGAGACTGCCACAATGACGTGACTTAGCCATTAAACAGTTTATGATCATTAGAAAAACCGGCTTCAAATTCAATTGAACACTTCTGCCGTCTTTCAAGCCAGCATCTTGAATGCTACGCAGAGCGTAACACACAGGGAGGAAAGCGTCATGCTCAGGGGGTGCAGTAGTTCTGTGGGGGGGAGGACTGAGAGGACTGAGTGGGAGTGAAGAGTGATAGTTAAGGCCTATTTATGCTTGATCTGGTGCCGAGTGGATTACATGAATGGATGCACACACTCTTGCGTTTAAGAAAATAACTCCGAAGGCTTGCTGAAGTTGTTTGGGGGGTGGTATAACCATTCTGGCAAATTTTGATGCTATTTGAGGAACAAGGTCATTAAATGTGCTTATACATATCCGAGAAAAAAGTAATGCTATCCTATCTGTCTTGATTTGGAGTAGGCACAGATTCCTGCCTCTCTTTGACCCAGTTTTAAATGTGGTAAATCTGCGGGCATAAAGGGAGTGTCATTCGATAATGATCATTACTCTAATTAATACACCTCCATTGTATTAAGTGCCTAAAATGGTTACACCTAATATGACTGCTTGTATATGTATCATGCACAGACATTGCCAGATCAAGTGCGCTTCGACCTCAGCGCGATATGTAAGGCTGATACCTGCTGCTGGCCCTGGATCTTCATGAAGTCCTCTCTTTTGCCACTTTTAGTCTTCTCTGTGCTGTTCTGCTGCAGGTGCTTCAGCTTGGAGGCGGCTGAGGAGTTGAGAACCTTTCCAACACTGGAATTAGTTCCTCCCTGAGAGGAGAATAAACAAGAGAACAGTGGAGAAGTATTAATAACACTTTGCCAGACAGTTGGTGTCAGTGCATTTCATCTCTCCTCTGCAGCGTCTTCAGTTTAAGCTTCAGATACAAATCAACTTGCTACAGAGTTTGGTTCCAGCCTTTATCCAGTCTTTCTCTTGAGACTAATAATGTTTTTAAGACCTGAGCTTACAGCTGGGATAAAAATGAACTATCCCCTTTACAGAGTTTCACTATATATCAGCAGAAGATGACAAAGACCGGAATATAGAAATGCAGCATCAAAACTGACGTTGCGTAGCTTGTTCTCACCACGCGATCCACGAGGCAGTGTGCTTAATGATCTATCCCGCTGAGTTACTCTATTGACTCTCTCTAATACACAGAAAAACAAATACATATCCAGTCAAATTTCCACCCAGCTGTGCCTCATCTAAACACAGAGACATTAGCTGAAAGAAAAACTAACAAAAATTAACCCTAGTATCAAATAGTCAAGTCTCCCCTACTATATTAATCCAGGGCAGAAAGGCTCGTAACCACTTTCCTTCTGAGCCAATCCGATTCTTAATGAGGAGCGGAATTTTAAAATGAGGACATAAAATTTACAAGTAAACTTGCTGTTTGATGTGCTAATTAAAAACGAAACTCTAATGGGTTTTGAAAGTAGATTTCTTGTCAGTGTGAATTTGGTGAGCGCGCCAGCAAATGTTGGACAAGAGTTGGAAGAAGGGTCATGTTGAAATGATGAATGTGGTTGGAGTTGGAGTGATGAAATAATGTGTGAAGACTCTGTAATCCTCAGCCATGCCCATGGGAATGCTTTCTGGCTCTACATCAGAGGGCTTAAACTCACCATGACAGTGTGACTGTCAAGTGCTGCAGTCCTGCCCTGAGTGGTGGGCTACAATCAGAGCAACGGGGAATGCTACGCGAGCTGTCAAGGCCCCTCAGTGAAGCGGCAGCCGACACAGGAATGCTTTTGATAATTACTAATCTTTTGCTGTGTAACGGTCAGCTGGAGGTGAGCTAAAGCCAGGCCACTGACAACATCTGTAATAGAGTTCAGCACATGCTTAGTATATATTAATATATACTGACACTATCAGAAGTGATGCTAGGCTTTGGCAAGAGATCTAACTTAAGAAAAAAAAACCTGTTAGCTTGAATTTCTCTCTAGAGTTTGATCTTGTTAATTCAAACTCCTTAAACTCCCCAAGTTTCAATGGCTGCATTGATACCCACACATTTGCATCACTATGACTGAAGACTCTGGGTCAGCTGTTCCCACGGATTGTGAGTCTAATGTTTGTGTGCATAGATGAAGACATGCTTAATTGTAACAGTCAGGCAAAGGTGGTGAACTCATCCTGCATTTGCTGTTGTCAGCGGCTCGTTTATCTCTGACCCGTGTCTGATTATCTTCCCGAGAAAGGACTTCTATCATCTGTTCAGGGCAGAAGTTGCTGTTATTGTGTTGCTCTTAATTCCCCCAAGAGTTTGCATTTAAACTCTTCGCAGAGGAACAGTTCAGCTCAGAAGCTGACATTTCTTTTGAAAGGCCATCAGTCTGTTTATTGTGACTGAGGTGTTTATATGAGGAATTTCTACTGTTTGGTCTTTCAAAGTGAACATTCACAGGATGGAAAAACATAGCCAATGTAATGTGTGCAACAGGCCCTTTTTACAGTAGCCATTTTGACTTGCCAACATGCACAACACCAGCACATGGAACAGGCTGTTAATCTCATTAATAACGCCGTGTTTACCTTGCAATGCCATATCAAAACAGCTGCTGCAAAAAAGGCAGAACGCACACACAATGATGCCGCACAACGTAAACTACAGTTTAACATAAATATGTCCTTTATTAAAAGCTTTATTAAAAGGCAGCACAACTGCAGTTGCATTTGTTTTAGCTTAAAACGATTTCTGAGGAAAAGAGAGTTGGATTTCAGGGCAGAACTAAGATAAGAAGTTAATTTAATTAGATGGCACTAACTAGCAAAGAGCAGAAAAGGAGAAGAGGAAAATGCATCTTTTTTCATTGCCTGTTGTAACAAAAGGTGAAATTAGCTAGACTCACGGACAGATAGGAGATACCAGGACAGATCAATAAAAAAACAATTAACAGCTGTGAGCTCAGCAGGAGAGCAGGCCCAGCACTAATCACAGAACAGACAAGTAGGTAGGAAGTCTGCTGTCTGTCCCCGCTGCATAGTTTCGATTTCAAATACAGTCGTATGCCGATTTAATCGGGGAGCAGACATCAGAAGCTTGAAAGTGAAGTTCCAATACTCATCCAGAGAGGAGAAGCGAAGGAAAAAAAAGAGCATGATGCTTCAGAGCAGAAATGGACACAGGAGGTGTGAGGACTAAACCTGGATTGATGCTGGATTCAAAGAAGACGGCTTGGGTCGGAGTGGTGGCTTTTTCATCTCGGAAGTTGGACTAACAGTCATATGTACAGGGCTACTTTTGATGATTGGCTCAGTGGGCAGCTGCTCTGCGGTAGCATGGCCGCTAATCTCTATCAATGTATTCTCGAGCTCTCGAATAGTCTCCTCCAAGCTGTCCAGCCTCTTGTAGGCGCTGCGTCGGACATCTTCTATTCTCCTCTGAGTGTCCGCAGAGCTAACCGACCCAGCAGAGTCAAGAGTACGGCTTACTGAGCTCTGCTGTATCTCAGGTATTATCCTAATTTTAGTTTTGTGGTGAAATGTCAGCATGCCAGCCCCCGTCTCTATCCCCCTCTTCAGAGCCTCCACTAGAGACGTCTGCTGGCCTGGGGCATGGGAGGATTTTAATTTGAATGACTCCAAAAGGGAATACAGCAGTTGGTAGGCCTCTGTGACAGTTTTTCCTTCCTTGAAGAGCACTAAGAGAGGCCGGTGACTCAGCTGAACCTCAGAGAGTTCTTTAGTCTGCGGAGAGATGGTTAGAGTGTGAAGAACATTTCCTTTAGTCTCACTGAGCTCTTGGGCCTCAAGAAGAGACACCACTCTCATGTCCAGATCTGTCACCAGCAGGGCAACTTCCTGATTAAATCTGCTATCCAAACACTGCTCTCGATGAGGAGGGCTTTCAAATCCCCGTGAATGCCTTTCCCGTGAAATCATTGTCTTGTAAACTGATTGATAACCAGTCCAATCTTGTGATGGAGTCTCCTCCACAAGGTCATTCCCTAAATCTCTGACAGGGTTCTCTGAGTTTGTGAGCGAAGCCGGACAGCACTCTGTCAACACGATGTGGGGGACGGGAGGCAAGTACCCTGCCTATAAATGAAGAAAGCACTTGAGGTTTAAATTTAAACACACTGATCTGTGGCACACTCCAAGCACAAATTTCAAATGAGACTACAAATCACTGCATTAAAAAAAAAAAAAAGCACATCAGAAAGCACAAGGAAAAAGGGAACAGTAATGCTGAAATAGCTTTGTAAGTAAAGCCCTCCTAACATAACTGTCAGTGTGTAAATGTCTGAGAAATTTACAACTGCCACTGTATATTCTAAAAAAAAAAAAAAAATCTAAAATCTAAAAAAAAAACCCCAAAAAAACAGATTGCAATGATTTGCACATCTCATAAACCCATGTTTTAGTCACAACAGAATATAGAAAACATATCAAATACTTAAACTGAAAAAATGTTTTCAGAAATAAAGAAGGTTATTTTAAATTTGATGGCAGCAACATTTTTGTTGCACTTGGAACAGGTGCAACAAAAGGCTGGAAGAAAGTGGCACAAAAAAGAAACAGCTGGAAGAACATTTTGCAACTAATTAAGTTAATTGGCAACAGGTCAGTGATCGGGTCTACAAAGAACATCTTAGAGAGACAGAGTTTAATGGGCAAAGGTTCACCGATCTACAAACTGTGGAACAATTTCAGAATAAGGTTTCTCAAGACAAAATAGTTCACCATTTACAGCACATCATCAAAGGATTCAGAGAACCTGCAGAAATTTCTGTGCTCAAGGCCAAAAATCAATATCGGATGCCCTCAGATGGCACTGCATTAAAAACAGGCACGATTCTGTCACGGAAATCACTGCATGGGTTCAGGAACACTTCCAGAAATCACTGTCTGAGAACACAGTTCGCAGTGCCATCCAAAAATACAGGTCAAAGCTCTATAATGCAAAGAAAAAAACCAAATATGAACATGAGCCTGTCATTTTTTGGCCACAGCTAATGTAAAATGGACCGAGGCTAAGTGGAAAAGTGTTCTGTGCTCAGATTAATCGAACGACCTCTGGATTAAAGAGGAGAAGGACCACCTAGCTTGTTATCGGCGTTCAGTTCAAAAACCTGCATCTCTGATGGTATGCGGTGCATTAGTGCCTATGGAATTGGCAGCTTGCACATCTGACACTATTAGTGCTAAAACGTATATACAGGTTTTAATGGACTGGTACTTACAGTATATAGCACTTTTCTACTCAATTTGAGCACTCAAAAGCACCTTCTTGCTGCAAGTCTCATTCACACACACACACACACACAGACACACACTTGTACTTTTTTCTATGCCTAAGCACTTTTAACCTAACGTTTGCATACCCAGATGCATCGGGGGCAACTCAGGGTTCAGTATCTTGCCCTAGGATACTTCGACATGTAGGCTGGAGGAGCTAGGGATGGAACCTCCGAACTTCCGATTATTGTATGCCCCGCTCTCCCTCCTGAGCCGCAGCTGCTTTAGAGCAACATGTGCTCCCATCAGATGATGTCTTCTTCTTTGAAGACCTTGCATATTTCAGCAAGACAATGCTAAACTGCATACTGCATCTATGTCAACAGCATGGCTTCAGAGAGTCCGGGTGCTGAACTGGCCTGCCTGCGGTTCAGACCTTTCACCAGCTGAAAATATTTGGTGCATCATGAAACAAAGAATACCACAAAGAAAACCAAGGACTGTTGAACAGCTCGAATCATATATCAGAAAATAATGAAACCGCATTCCTCTCCCCAAAGTCCAGCAACTGGTGTCCCCAGTTCCCAGACATTTATGGACCTAGACGTGTTGCTGCCATCAAATTCAAAACATTTATACATTTGATATGTTTTATAAGTTCTATGAGGTTTGCAAATCATTGCATTCTGTTTTTATTTACATTTTCCACAGCATCCCACGTTTTTTGGAACTGGGGTTGTAGTTAGTGATTCCTGTGTGTGGTAGCAGGCTTAGAAGTAGAGAGATAGACACTTATTAGGGAAGCAACCCAGACTGCTCAGGGTAAGCCATAAAGTTACCTCACTGCCTGAGGCCTCGGGAGGCCACAGGTCCAGTTTGGAGAGGGGTACACTTTTCGGGCTAACTAGCAGGGAAAGGGGAGTTGACATAGAGAGCCTGAGCGGGGCTCTCTCAAATAGCTGAGGATGGAAAAAGGAAAGTTAAAAACTGCAATTATCTGTAAGATAAAAAACACAGCAGCAGCTAAATGATCAAACTCAATTACTGTCGAGCCTTTACTCTATTCCGTTTTAGCAGGTCGTCCCAAACACAGTCCAAGCAGCAATCAGGATCCATCTGTCTGGCTGTGATCTGTGAGCCCTGGGTGATGATGTGTGTGAGTGAGCAGTATGTGATCTTTGGGCTCTCACGGTGCCAGGGGCTGGGGACATATGGCACCTGCTGCTTGAACATGTGGTAATGATGGTGAGCATATCTGAACAGACATTGCCTGTACGTGTGCACGCAAAGCCCGGCCCCAAATTGTGGACGTAACGTGAATGCTAAATACGTGAATGCTAAATACAGATTTTTCTTCAATGAACAACAGATTATTAAGGATATAATTAACACGACATCTCATTTACCTCCAGTTCGGCAGCAATCTTCTCCTCCTCTCCCTCCTCTTTGTCTTCAGAAGCCAGTGTGGGAGGTGTCGATGAAGGACGAGGGTTTTCAGACACGGTCCTCCTCAGTTTAATGTGAGGTTTCTGCCCCTCTGTCTCTTCAGATTCAGACTTCTAGAACCACAAGAACAAAAAGGGCTTTGAAATTATCCAAAAGTCGATATCAGAAGCTTGCAATTTGAACATTTTATTGACAAGCTCAATGTTTTGATGTGTCTGGAATATATATATTTTTTCTGTTACCTTTATGCTTTTTCCAGGAATTAGTGACTCCCCACTGCGAGTGGTCACTCCTGGAGATGAAGGGAAACTGCGTCTAGGTGGCGGAGGTGGAGGGGACTTGGAGGGTTTCTCTGTGCGATACCGAGGTACTGTCAGCTCATCTGAAAAGAAAGTAGCATGATAAAAAAAGAACTATTATGTAATTAACACTGTGTTTTTAAAACAAAATTATTAGTATGTGAAATGTACTGTATTCAAATGTGTCACCACTGCTCCTTCCTCGGACCACTTTTGATAGATACTGACCACTGGAGTTTGAGAACACCCTACAAGAGCTGCAGTTTTGGACCCAGTCTGACCCAGTCATCTAGCCATCACGATTTGGTCCTTCTCAAACTCGCTCAAATCCTTACACTTGCCCATTTTTCCTGCTTCTAACACATCGACCTTGAGGACAAAATGTTTACTTGTTCCCCAATACATTCCACCCTTTAACATGTGCCATGATGTAGAGGTAATCAATGTTATCCACTTCACCAGTCAGTGATCATAATGTTATACTTGATCAGTGTATATATTTGAGCCGGCATGTATAATTATGACCCTGTGTGGATCAGAGAAAATCCTAAATAAATTCAAACCTGTGCACCCATTTCTTGGTTTGTAGCCAGTAAAGATGTATGCTGTGCAATCGTTCTACCCTGGAAAAAGAACCGTTTAAAGAAATAATTAAAAGCTCAAAATTTCCATGGCATTCAAGTCCATGATGAGGATGTGTAAACTTCTGACCACAACTTTAAGCTACACAGCTGTTGTGAAAATCTGATGAAAGATTAGAAATCAGATGCTACGGAAACAAAACTCTTTTCGTTGGCTCTCGACTGTCTAATTTGACAGTGATGTCTCGTAATGATGCAGACTGAATCACTAACTCTCCATCTCACCAGAGCCACGCCTGGATCCTCCCTCTTTCCCAGAAAGCTTGTGCTGGGGCTTGTTGGCACGGTGCTCTAGGGTCGCTGCCCCACTTTGGGGGGTCTGTGTTGATGGTGTGTTGGAGGAGGGCTTAATCTGCTTGGCAGCAAAGTCCAAATCTGGAATAGCCTTCATTAGCTCAGCCTGGGTCTCCTCCAACAGACGGTTGATGTCCTGAGCACTATACTGGGTTAGACTGGCCCGCTTTTCCTCCCAGTCCCGCTCTGCTGCCTGTGAAGTGGAGCGGTGGATATGAACAATTTATGAACACAAAACTGTGGTCGTGCCTCACTACAGCAGGTGGTGAAAAAAGTATAAATAACAGGAAAAATAATCCCTACCAGTCGGACTTCCATTGACAAAGCTTTGTCAGCAGCAGCACGACGCTCAAGCTCTTCTAACGCTTTGCCCTTGTGGGGAACAGGAGGATGATTATCTTTGTGATGGCCGGGTTGGTTACCATGTCCACGGCTGAGGCTGGAGTGAGGGCTCCAGTTGGACAAGCTGTTGCCTCCCCCGAGGTCATTGATGGCGAGCGGCGGGCTGGTAGGGATTTCAAAATCCGAAAACTTTCGCAAGTCCTCGCTGTGCTTGGATGATGAACTAGTGAAGTCCTCTTGCTTCTTCCATACCCCCTCATTTGCTTGTCTAGCAAGACAGGAGAAGAATTCATTAAGCAACACTTTGAAACGCAACACAAACATCAAACATGAACTACGCAGGACTTAAAGTGAAAACGAATGGTAAACGCCCAAAAAAGATCCAAAACACTAAAGGATGAAAACTTCCTTCAATCAGTCACCATTCTGACTGATTGAATTTGCCAACTTTCTGTTACCCAAAAAGATGAAAGAAAAGCACAACATTAGATGAGCTCTTTTATCGTTGAGATTAATTAAGCCTGAGCGTGAGGCGCCTTTTGGACACAAGGCTGATTAGGAGATAGACAAGGGGATGCTGAAGGGCAAAGTCCTTCAAAGTCCTCTAGTCTATGCTAACCACAAAATTAAACTGTTCTTCACATGACTGAAAAGGACATCAGTGTGACAATCAATAATGCCAATTAAGTACAACAATACCTGAAGCGTGAGTACACACTTTAAACGGTTTAAAATCCCTTCCGTATCTCCTAAAGCATCAGATCTTTGACTTGAAAACAGCAAATGTTTAAGCATGAAAGTTTCTGATCTCAGTCAACAACAATATCAAATCAATTTTCTCGGTCCAAGGCCCGTCTCCCCGCCTCAATTTATGAAAATCCATAATGTTCTGCTGACACGCAAGCATAAAAAGGTGAAAACACAACGTCTTTGGCAGAGGTACAAATGGAAAAAATTTGCTCCAATTGATTACAAGTGGAAACATTTTCACGTCAGCTAATGTTGGACACATTTCACTCTAAGTATCAGGCACTTAAGAATTTATTGGACAAGTGCTTCTTTGTCAGTATTTAAAGGATTATTAAAAATCTCTAACTTAATACAAGGACAGCTATTAGACTTTAATGCTGTTTTTTAAAGAGGAACATGAACTACAAAGTAGGTACTGTTATACTCTGTCGTACTTGCGCATGGTAGCAAGGGTGTCAGTTATAGTCTTGCAGCGTTTTAACAGGGCATCGAGTCTGTGTGGCTCTTCTTTCAGGAATTTAACAGCCTCCACTTCCACCCGGAGCACCACCCGCATCTTGCTCTGCAGACCTGGGAATTGATCTTCAGGGGAAAGCAGAGGATTAACACAGGAAGACAACTGCGCGCCCCCAAACACATCAATTGCATTTGTCAAAGATGTTTTATGGTAAGCAACCGTAACCTTTTTCAATTTAGGTAAATGGTCACTGAGTTCATTAAGACAATGAGTAATCTGAGGGTGATTAAGTGTTTCAAACTGGCTGCTGGTGGCTACAAGCTTTGATGAGTAATTAGGGCATTATAAATTGTCTGCCAGCATAAAGGGCTGTGTTTTCTTTTTTGCGCCAGTGTACGGAACGCAAAAATGCACCAGAATGACTCACTTTTCAGCTCTGTGAGTGTTTCTCCCAGCTTTCTCAGAAGAGCGGCCTTCTCCTCCAGCTCCTGCACCGTCACCAGCTTGTGGTTGACAGACGACTCCTTCTGGATCTCCTCCACTGACTTCTCCAGGTCGCTGAGATGAAACAGACAGAAGGCTGAACACCAGGGATCCCTCCGCCACACTTTTACTGAATATTTATCTCAAAATCGTGATATTCAAGTTTCAGCGACGCTTTTGCCAGTAAACTGTCTCTCAGTCAACCGGGAACTGGATCAACAGTCTGGGCCAGCTGAACTGGAGGAGTGCAGATTAGTATTCGAAAGTTTCATGCGGCAACTGAGGTAAGAAACTTTTAAGACAGCTAGATAATATGATGTCTTCAAGAAAACCTTAACTATGCAAATATAAATTTGTTAAGCTTCACTGTTGAGTATCTAGTCTGGTCCTCAAGACATATGATGAATAAAATTTCATTGTATAATTAATCAAAATAATTAGCTGCCACTAGCCAGGCAAAGTAACAGACATCGATTAGCAGGGATCATCTAACAGTTCAACTAATTATTCCGAAACCCAAGTGCCGAACAGAGCGACACTCAGTAAGTCTCACAGAGCGATCCAGCAGTTTTTATCACAGGGAAAATTTCCACATACAAGGCTGAAGCAGGTTATCTGATTATTAAATCTCAAGGTAGCTCTTTGCTCTCATTTTTTAAGTCACTTTAATTAGTTGCCGGACGGTCTTGTACCTCAGATCTTAATAAGCATCTTGCTCTGTGCTGGGCTTAATTATAGCTGCAGCTTTATCCTATCAGTGCGCTGTAAAAGAGACGTGAATTTTGCTGTGTCTGACGCAATTATAAAATACAAGTTAAAACACATCTTAAACCACACAAATGTTGGCATAGATTCTTCTATTCTTAGAAACACTTTTTTTTTTTTTATCATCACTTGACTGACTGGAGTTGCTGGATGATGAGCTCCTCCTCATTGAGATACTTGAGTCTCTCCTCTTCCACCAGGAGGCGCTGCCTCTGCAGAGGATCCTCCTGCTTCCTCAGGGCGTCAGCCACGCGCACATTGAGCTCGGCCTCTGTCCGTTTCAGCAGCATTCGCACTGAATCCTGGTTCTCCAGCTGCACGAAAACAAGACACACATTAAAAAAAAATAAATAAAAACATGACAGAAATAGATACCCGTTCAGCAAAAATTTGGATGTGAAGCATATAAATGTTAGCCTTATTGGACTTCGGAGAATTGCTCGCTGACGTTATGAAATGTGCTATTTAATTTATCGCAAAAATAATGCCACATTAAAGGATTGGAGCTGACTAAGGCTTTGCAGAAGACTTCAGTGATTTGCAGCAACTGCACACTTTATTTCCCCTCGTCCTTAAGAGGTCAGGTTCCGTGGCCTTCTTACTGCACGACTTTCTCTGCCTCGTTACACGAGAGCCACATTTAACTCTGTCCTTTACTGTTTACGCATTTTCCAGTCAACATTAGGGGGTTTTATCCTTCATGATGTAATGAACAGTGTGTTCATGAAACCACCGCGAGATGCAGCTACTTCTTCACTCTGTGGCGTCTGCGCTCGCATTAGAATGTGCATACGATATTTTTCTAAACACAGAGGGCTGGGATACCCTGAGGAAATGAAAGATGCCCATAACAAACACACCAAGCATGAACTCGGCTTCCTTTCATTGTTATGAAAAGAATATTCTACAGGACTATGCATGTAACACAACTCCCCAAGATGAAATCACCTAGTAAGCAAGAAAAAATGAATAATTGATCATCCTTTTGTTCCAGGAAGTGAAGCAAGACAACAATATAGCTAACATTTATAATTATCCAGTTTTCCCCATCATGCTGCCAGCAGCAGTGATGCAGATGAGGCCAAAAGCAAAGGGGGTATGGCAACACAAAAAATGTTTAATACATCTGGAGAAATAGGATGCTCTGCTGCCTCTATCTTGCTCAGTTGCCTGTCTCTCCTTTACCCTTCTATATATAATTCATGAGCCACATGTGAAATTGAAGCTGTTGGCCATTGCCACGGGCAGCAATATAGGCCCAGGTGCAGAGGTCACACTCGGGCACACCGACATGTAAACAGCAAACTGTTCTCTCTTTGGTACATCACAACCATGGGTGTTTCGCTTGCCATCTCATTGTTCAGCCAGTTCAGGAAAGCCTTGCGACTGCTCTTACGGAACAAACAAAAGCACTACATGCCTATCATCTCTCACTCCCATTCCTCTGTTTTTCATCCTTTTTCCTGCAAAAACACCCCCCCCCCTCCACTCCTCTGCAAGTGAGAGTATTTATCTCATCTCTTTCTAATTCCTCATACAGTTACTATGGCACCACTTCAAGCTGAGATAAACGAAATACATAAAGAAGTAATTTCCACATTTTTGTTCATTCTTCCTTGTGGCATTTTTTTTTTGTCCAATTCTGCTTTTGTCGTGACAACCTCCACTGCTGTAGCAAAGCACAAGATGTGAACTAAGCTTTCATCTTTCTGTCTTTCATCATTTATCTCCAAAACATGCAACGCCCTCAATGTATCATGCACTATAGCACTGCGAACCGGCACGTGCTCTTTACTATATGTGAAGTATTGCTGTGAAGATGAAATACACAATAAAAACACATGTATAGTATGCGCTTGCATATAGCACATGTGTGTTGAAAGATTGTATAGCTGCCTGCAGACAATGAATATTTCAAACACTGGGCACTATTTTAGCTCTCGTTCTACGCCTGTGGACAATCAGTTTGCTTGATCAAAGAGTGTTTTAGTGGTCTCACAATCTGTATGGCTTGCATGCCACCAACTTTCTACAGATACTGCAGGTCTCAGGAGTGAAATAGAAAGGGACACTCCAAACAACCGCTCTTAGCACATCATTCAGGCTGATCAAGATAATGCCAGTTCACTTCAGTGAAAATGGGTTTATCTCAACCCAGAAACAGTGTCCTGGTTTCTCTAAATAATCTACTGAGCGTGCTGTCAACACTTTTCCTAAGGACTACTTTCAGTAGAAACTTAATAACAACTGTTCACAACACTGCAGAGTCATCAGTAAAGTGTCTCAGGCAAAGCGTGCTGCTGATTTTTTAGAACGTACATTTGCAAAGCCCTGGGCGCCACAAACAAGTAATGATTTGGATATTATTAGGCTAGAGGCAGAGACCTTTGGAAAACACATTAGTTAATAATTGTTTACCTTTTCCACTTTGATGAGTTATACCTCTGTCACAGATGTTACCTTTACAGCGGGTATTTACAGTTGTTGTTGCAATAACTGTGCTAACCCCAGATCTCTATTTTTTCTTTTTATTCTGCTTTTATTGCGTATTTATATTTATCCATTTTTCTCTTGTCCAATAAAGGTTAAAAGAAAAAATTTCATTTCCTCTACAGGCAGAAGGAATAGACGTGTCCAGGTGAATTTTATTCATTTGTTGTGGCGTTCAGTATACAGCCACACAGAGCTGTGTTCACAAACACAGACTGCCATTTGCGGCTACGATGATCTGTTGGAGGTTTAAAATATTCCGACGGGTAACACGAACTGTAAACTAGAACATCAAAGGTGTATTTAAAAACAAAAACTGTTTGTAGGGCCAGTTTTATGATTTGAAAGGACAAACAGATAAATAGCTTTTCACAATGGATGTTAAATACCTGGATCTTGCGTAGCTGGTTGAGCTGTTTGCGGAGGTCGCTGGCATTTTGCTGCAGACCGTGCAGATGGAGCTGCATCTGCAAGCGACCAACACTGTTCACCTGGATTGAGTTAGAAGGTGGCGGTGGCATCAGAGCTAGAGGTGCCGACGGTGTATTTGCTGCCAATCACAGAGCAGGATACGGGGAGGTCACAAGGAGGTCGTTGGGAAACAAAGTGGTTAGTTTGTCGGGCTGTGCTCCAGTGAGAGTTGCAGCCAGCCAGCCAGCATGGCACGGTAAAATAATAACACACAGGCACACTCACCGTAAAGGCCCAAAGAAATCACATATACAGACAATCTGAGCACACACACACACACACACACACACGCACACACAGAGGATACAGTGTGTGAATACAAAAAAGTCCCATATTCACAAAACTCTAATTGCCCACAGGGAGAAATGTGAGCTCATGCTATTAGTAACCCATAGAGAAGTGCAATTAGTCTATTCAGTAGTGACACACGGGGATAACCATGCTCTTATCTGAACGCAGGCCTTTGTGAGTATGGCCATTGACCCGCCAGATATTCTACCACACATATTCACACACCCTCACAAAGGAGCTTTCCACTGTGTGACAAAACAAACCTCTGAAATTCGCAAAGGAATAATGAAGCAGAAATTTCAAAAGTAGAGACAGAAAAAGGGGAGTCCGCTCTCTGGGAAACCAACCAGGAGAGAAATAGGAGAATAGATGCTGCCAGCTACCCAACAACACCACACACCCATACAGAGGTCAGGGAGCAATGAGAAATGTCTGAGAGGAGTTAAAGGGCGATAGAGTAGGAGATGACAAGTACCTTTCTTCTTCTGTCGTCCAGCTGGAATATAGAAAGAGTGAGCAAGATACCAAGAAATGAGAGTTACAGAGAGACAAAGAGGGAGAGGAAAGTTCACATTCACAGAATAGTGATCCTGGAGAACATTTTATTGACTACAGCTGAGACAATGACTGTGATGATGGCTTAAGTCTTTTGGCAGTGCACCAACGCGTGAGGAAGCTTCAAAGACAACATTATCCCTGCACCGGCCCTGTGAAGGTCTGGCTACAGAGCATGCTCATTTCTGCCAAAACAGGGCTGAAAAATTATGGAGAGACAGGGATGACTGCACAATATCAAAGGGATGCATCCAGTATACCTACAGCGCGACAAAAGTTGAAAAATTGTGTGCTTAAAAATATATTTCTTATAGGAAATAGCTCATATTTTGAAAAATACATTTGAACATAAAATTGAATCTCCATGCCGCCGGCAGAGACACAGTCACAAGTGAAGAAATAAACCTTCCAGAGACTTCAAAGCTGTCTTATTTCCTCTCTCTGGAGGTTGTGTTTACAATTTTGCCTCTTTGTTTATTTAACACATTTCATGAGCTGTCAGCAGGTATATTTTTCAATCTCTGACAGAGCTGTGCTTGCATTTCGCCTCGGCTTCCCTATATTTTTTACTTAGCAATGCAAAAATGCAAAAAAAAAAAAACTTTGCTGTACAATCTCAAGACTGATTTTCTCTAAACTGACCCTAAAAATTCTATTAACCTGATCTGACCACGCTTAATTTTGATTATCAAAGGGTAAATCAGTTATTTATAATTAAACTATTCTACTTAAAAAAGGGGAAGAAAAGCAGTGAAAGAGAAACAGAAGAGAAAGAGTAATGAATGAGCTGGAAATGTAATTTCTCATAGAGTGTCCAAAGGGGCTTTAACACATAACTGGTTTAGTTCAATTAAAATAAACCCTGGCATGTTTTCCTCTATAGCACAGTTAGTTTTGGACAGCTAGAAGAAAAACTGTCTATGTGAATTATTACGACTGCATAAGCTAAACGACTAGTAAATCCATCTGCTGATTTGCAATGCTTTTAATAAAAAAGAATTTTTAGCCAATGTAGGTTAGATATTTATGAAATTTATAACCAGATAGCCTTTGATACTACTGATGTATTAAATGTACCAAATCATACTCAGTGTACTATGCACTGTATTTGGCCTATTAATAGGTCAACAGGCATTCCCACTAATGCTGAAATGATTCAGTATTCTTTGAATTCTGCTTGGGATGGGATGCTCAATTACATGTAGTTACTGTGTAACTACACGTTTACATATAGTTTGTTAGCTAAAACTTGCTTTGAACACTGCTGGACAAGCACTAAAAGGCAACAGTGAATATTTTTTCATCTAGTCTCGCCAAAGTAAAGCAAACTACTAAAAGTGTGCAAAGAGCAATTGCCAAATCTAGAATTCTTAACTTAACCTGTTGTCCACCCTCTCATTATAAGAGAGTAGGGCAAGTTGCCATAAATTAGTCTTACACCAGAGAATCACCATCATTGCTAGTTTGTGTACATTCGAGTGCATGCACAGAGTGCAGGAAAACGAAACAGTCAAAGTATTCTAAAGAGCTCAGAGAACAGCACGGGAAAGGAAGTGTTAGTAACGGTTTGGTACACAGGTGACAATTATGCTGCTTTACTCACTTCCAGTGGCGGAGCCATCACTGTTGGTTTCGGTCTTCTCGCTGGAAGAGAAAGGTAATGGCCGTGAAAACTCCGTCCCTTGGTCTGGAGGGCAGCCCGCCATCATGCAGAGACGCAGCAGGCCGCATCTGAGGATCAACGGCCACAGGGCAAGGCAATTACAGTGCTAACACTAGAAGCACCACTACTGGATACTATCAGAATGATTACATTAACAAGTTGTTACCTTGTTAATGAACTCTACATGAGGGTAAAGTGCCCTGATAACAATGGTCTGTCAAAATCTACTGAAAACTCTTATACATCTGTATTTACCAGAGCACTGATCAGCACTGCGCCCTGCGGCTAATGTTTAGCACTATGAATTTGTGCTGTGCTCACACAAGGTAATGCACTGCACCACTGCTATGGAGCTCATAATGGCTCTCATAATAGATAATAATGCTGTCGATCATCCTGTTTATGCGTCTAAACCAGTGCTGTATCTGTGACTTTTAGAGGGTTAATGGGCTGTAATTGAGAGTCTTACGTGCTGTCACTGTCTGGTGCTCTGGTCAGCACACTCTGGACGAGGCCAGTCAGGCTGGCTATCTGCTTCTCCATGGCCTCCATACGCTCCAGGCGATGATCCCTGCGAAAATAAACACTGCAGCTGTGAAACAAAACACCTAAACTCAACACAAAAAAACCAAGAGATGAAACAACACTTGGGACAGCTGCAAACAGAAAAAATATTTATTCTTAGGGGTGTGAAATATGCAAATTTGAACAAGAAATTGTTAAACATGAATTAATAATATTTTTTAAAAAATCTGCTTATCAGGTAGAGAAAATAAATGACACTTTTTTTTTCTGATGCACAGATCATTGTGCTTTAAAGTAGAAGTCAGAGAAAAGGCAAATTTCATGAATGGTATAGCTATTCTCTAAAAACAAAACACAACATGGTCACACCGATTCTTACTGACCTGCTACTGTCAGAATCTTGCCCAGATAATGAAGACCCAAAACCAGATGTGGCACGGCTGCCCTCACCAGGTCCAGCTGTTAGACACAGAGGGTCAGAACCGGAACTGGGCCTGGACTTCGGGCTCTCCACAAACACAGAGGAGGAGGCAGAGTCCTTGCGGAAACTCTGTCTGACAGGAGAAGCTCTAGGTGAGCTGGAATAAGAGTCCCTGTCCCTCAGCTGCATGTCAGGGATTTTCTGCGGGGATGAGGGTGGCATGCGAAAACCCATGCCCAGAGTGGCTGAGGAGTATGTGTCTGAGTATAGCGAACCTCCAGGCTTGTAGAGAGAGTCCTCCAGGTCCCCCTGGAGAGCAGCAGCTGAGTAGGTGCTGAGGGAGCGCACAGAGCCACGCCGGTAGAGGCCAGTGGAAACAGGGAAGCTAAAGGGGTCTCCGATCGCAGCTAACGACTGGGTGGAGGCAATGCTGAGGCGGCCCTCATGCATCAAGCTGTAGGGATCGGCATACAAGCCCTCGTTTTTCATCAGTGCCATGTTTTTTGCAGAAACTTCTTCATCAGGTTTGACATCGCGGCGCTCCAGGATGGCACTGGGTGAAGGAGACAGGCCTGCGTTGGCACCATGGCTGGCTGAGGGATGGTGGGGGTGTCGGGGCTGCTCATGCTGGGGATGGGATCCACTGAAGGATGGAGGGCGGCCCCCGCTGTAGGAGAGGCGTGAGCGGGAAGGAGACCCAGAGGATGCTGAGGTGGTGGATGAAGGAAGGGTGTTGAGGCGGCGTGTCGGGGAGGAGTCGCGGGAAGAATACACCATTTCCCTCTGAAATGAACAAAGAGGGACGAGAGTTACCATGGAGACCTACAGATGAGCGTGCTGTGTTTCCCATGTGCCGGCTTCACACGACTGGGACTTGGATCTGGCTGACACCAGACAAGCTGTGAGAACCTGTAGGTGCCAAAATATATATGATAAATTTGTCAAACCACAAGACAAATTGTTGGTCAAATGGCAGTTTTGAGGTGCTGATTGCAATTTTGTTCATTAGACTAATGAACAAAATGAAATAAAATGGACTGTGCCCAGAATGGAAGAATTGGGGAGACAACACATGACTATGCAGTGTCAGTTTTGTCTATTTATTTGTATTTTTATGATAACAGGATGTAAAAGCTAAAGTAAACCTGAAAAGCTTTGAGCTTTTCTTTACTGAGCTTTTCTTTCTCCCTCTATCTGCCCCCCCCCCCCCACTTGTTAAACATGCCCCAGTGCGTTTTTCTTTCACTTCACCTCTGGCCATGTTTTCCTGTTGCTAATTTACTCCTGCTGTGATGTTTCTAATTTCTGAAGCTTTCAAATGTCAAATGGTCTGCTTTCCCTAGTTGAATATCTACTTTTAAAGCTTAAGTCATTCTCATTTTCATTCACTCTCAGCATCTTAGCAAACATTTGAATACACAGAATACATTAGAGTGGGACAGAGGAATTTGTGATGCTTAGCCTTCATGCCCAGGGATAAATTCCTTTATATACACTTATAAACCGTGGCATTAAAACTAAACCAAAAACAAACCAATGTAATCACTAAAAAGAGTGATTAAGATTGTTATCTCGTTACAACACAACGTTCTGCTGAGAAACCTTGGGTCTTAGCATTCACGTGTTAGTTAGG
This sequence comes from Cichlasoma orientale, assembly GCA_034780415.1. NCBI lineage: Eukaryota > Metazoa > Chordata > Actinopteri > Cichliformes > Cichlidae > Cichlasoma > Cichlasoma orientale. The sequence continues at coordinate 2,478,309 of JAVDPK010001242.1, read as the reverse complement.
TACCACTCACGCTAACAGACCGAGGTGCAGTAGACCCCCGTGCCAATAGCACCTACTGATGGCAGCAGCCACCCTGCCACAGGACAGAACTGCTTAGAAATGACTCAAAAAACACCACAGATTGCAAGATGACCCAGGCTTAAAACGTCACCGAGTCCAATCCTATTAAGCATTCATGAGACCAAGCCCCATCTATGGAAGCACCACTCCACAGATTCCCCACAGCTCCCTTTTTCATGTTTGATTGGTCAGAGCCATTTTGGCAGCACATGGGGGACCTCCATAAAACTTAGGCAGATGGTTTTATGGTGGTGCCTGACTGGCATGCATGAAAACTATATTTTATATAGTTTGCATGGCAGATCCCGACTTGTCTGCAAACACTCGTTAACTAACCAATGGGCAGTCGTGAAACTAGGAAAAAGTGCAATGCAAATTGCCTAAAACCTGCAAGAGTGGGGCTTTAGCAATTGATTTCACAGCAAATGCAAACAACCACACGCAGCCAGTCAGGGACTACTAATTTTTCCATAGCAACCAGTGATTGGCAGGTGGCCAGACTATAGGACTATGTGGCCGGGACCTTACTTATTGATATTTCTGCACTGGTCAGCCATGCCTCTTTTTCCATGTCTATTTCTTGTATGAAATATGTATGCAAACAAGCACAAAGAGAAAACATATAGCACAGTACACGCACGCAAATCATTTTTCATTTTCTGTTTGAATGGTTAACACTGGTTGTATTCTTAGTATTGTGTGAATAATGCAGATTGCAAGCAGAATTTTGTATAAAATAACTAAAAAAGATCTGCCTCGGGCTCCCTTGATCTTTACTGAAGCAGAAATAGCTTTGAATGTTAAAATATGCTCATTTCACAGAGGAACATTGTTCTCTGGTGTCTGCACAGCAGCAGATGGCCTACTAGAAGATAAGAAAATACATTTCCAGGAGGAATACCTGTTAAATTACTAACCTGAATACACTGCAATAGCCTGTCAAAGTTACCACTGAAATTAAAAAAAAAAAAAACACACATTACCACCTTATCAAAAAGACACCCCACTCAGGTTTTCACTGACAGCTCAGTTGTTAAACTCGCAAGAGATCAGACAAGACTTTTGTTCTGTAGAATAACAGAAAATGGGCTGATCTTTTCACCTCGCAGCTCCCTTCTGCTTACCCTCAGGTCCCCGTTGGCCAGGTGTGCAGCAGCAGGATAAGAAGCATAGATGGGTTCTTTGCGGTAAATCTTGATGATGCTGCGATCCTGAATGTCCCGGACATCCTCCAGCTCGTAGAAGACATTACGGGCCTCGTCCTTGATCAGGATGGCTGTGTTGGGCGACTTTAGCATACCTGCCGTCAACTTCTGAGGGAACATGTGTACGATGAGAGCATGCAGCGTGTCCAGGCTGGTGAGCTCGTGGGTGATGTGCACCCGACGCGTCTCATCTCCGTACTGCAGGAACAGCACGCCTAAAAGAGAGTGATAAGGGAGAAGGTGGATGAGTCAGAAGATGTCAGCTTTAGCGGATGGAGAGAAGTGGCAGGGAAATTCTGTCAAATCTTGAGAGACATTTTGTTGGCTACAGCTGAAATGATATAATTATGATGTTCTGCCTCTTGGTATATGGAATCTCATCATATGTCAGCATGACTAATTACTAAAGGACTATCAAAGCAACTCTTCTTTTCTGAACGTTAGAATTGGAACGTGGGAGCTTGGTGAGAATTCACAGTTAATGCACAAAGACACATGCAGTAGTTGAATTTTTGCAAAAGTTTTTTTTTTTTTTTTTGGGTAAAATTTGTACTGCCCAAGAATAATTAACTCCAAAAACAGCCCAACTTCATAAAAAGCTTTCAGCAGATTCTGCAACGATCATATAGGTAAAGATGTGTTTGATGCCTGACTAACCTGAAAACTCATCTTCATACACCATGGGACAAACAAAAAGTCATACACCATGGGACAAACAAAAAGTCATACACCATGGGACAAACAAAAAGAACAAACAAAGCAAAGAAAGACCAAGAGTTAAAAGTCAGGCAAAAATTAAGTGTCAGTTAATACTGCAGACAAGTTTGGGAGAGAAGAAAACAAAGACAGTCGTTAGTATAGAGACAGGGGAGATAGGCAAGCCTGGTGTGCTACTTCTGTTCCAACTTCTTATTCAGCATGCCCTCATCAGTTACAGCTCTTTAGTTTTACAGCCACTTCTTTTAACTAATGCAACCCCACATCTTGTTCTTCATGAATCTGCACCCCCCTCACATTAATCCTCTCTACACTCCCGAGGCCCCTTTGTTGCAAAACTGTCCTTGACTCTTTTGTTTTCACACAAACATATTCTTAGCCCTGTACGAACTCTAATACAGTTAAATAAAATGTCACCAAAAGGACCACCGAAGTAATAATCTCACCTTTTTTTTTTATGTCATTATAAAAACTGTAAACCGTTTTTGAGCTCACAGTTGGTTTGCTTAAGATAAGTATATTGGGAGTGTACTGTGTCTACACTGAAAAACAAAGTTGTACTATCTCAGGATTGACTATTCTGCACATTTATATAGCAGGTCAATTAGACTAAACACTGGTATTGTAACTGTGAATATAACACATCTTCCAATTCTTTGTTAGCACAGTGGTTCACATCACTAGCTACACGAGGGAAAGAGAAAGCTGCAAATCTGCCTCGAGTCCAACCGGTCTGGTGTGACAGAACCTGCCAGAAGTGCTTTTTAACCTGGAGATCGTAGCTTATTCTGGCTGGCTGAGCGGGACAGCGGCAGACTCTGGCGAAATCGGTTCATCCGGTTGAACCCAATGGGAATGTCAGCTTCCGACATGGTCTCCAAGGATTCAGCGGAGGCAAAGGAGAGCTTGGCGGCCTGGTCGGCAAGACCAGACTGGGTAGACTGGGAGTGGCGTGGGCTGCGGCTCTACAGAGAAAGAGGGGAGACAGTAATTTACTGTGAAGTGAAACTGAGGTGGAAAGAATGGATTGGACAGGCCCAATGGTGTAAGAACAGCTGAAAAACAGAAAGTGAGCACACAATGAGACACCACACAATGAAACACCTAACAAGATTATTGAGGCCTTGACAATGGTTTAGCTACCAGCCATTTATCAAGAATTACTAGCGTCACAGTCTCCAACATTGGTGGCATGGTGCAGACTAAATATTATATAGCTGTACTCAATTAGCACAAAATCTCAGGACATCAGCTTTTGTGAATCACATATAAGGAGAAGTGCTAAAGGAGAAATTCAGAAAAAGTAAGTTCATGTTTGCTTGACTTTGCACACCTCCCACACGTTCTCATCCAAACTTGTCCGTGTGCAGCTATGAACTTTAAATGAATGCTTGTGGGATGGGAGGAGAAGCTCATGCAAATCCCAGGCTGTCACTGTGGGTTTATCCTGCTGGCCTATGCCCAGGCGTCTCTCACTGAAAGACTGTTAGCACAGCTGGGGCTGAGCTCACTGAACTGTCTCTCTGATCCCCCACCGCTGCAGCATCTCCTCCAGCTCAGAGGCTGCTGTAATGAGCTCCCAGAATGCTGTCTGCTCATTGTTTGGATGGCAGAAGCAAACGCATCTTTAGCCACTGTATAGGAGCCGTTCCTGTCTCCTCCTCCTTGCACCATGAGCACAACAGTCTTCTCTCTAAGAATTTGCTTCTATCCCTTTCTCTGCCTAAGCCGAGCAGCAGCATGGATCTACTGCTGCTTCCATTAATGTGGTATTTAATTAATGGGAGACTGACAGAAGCAATACGGAGGGCCATATCTGCGCTCATTAAGTCTCAGCAGTGAGCTGTTTGAATTCATTCATAAACACACAACACTGCACAGAATACACAAACACTGTACATCCATTTATGGTTTTGTTAATTGGGTAATAAGCCAGGAAAGCATGCTGCACAAGAAATTAAAGATGCAACTAGAGAATCCTTTCATTATGGATGGGGGGGGGGGGGGGGGGGGGATCCCCGCCCCCCCCCCCCCCCAAATAATCAATTAACTGGTTAATCAGTAAAATGAAAAAATAATGGGGAAAAAAAAATCCATCTCAATTTCCCTGAACCCAGACAGACATCTTGAAATTGGTGGTTTTTGGTTTATCAAAACCAAAACTGTGACAGCAAACTGTCACAGTGGGCAAAATGAAAAGATTAATATTTTTAGCCTTGCAGGTGGATTCAATAGATGGCAATGCCAACCTGTCAGCTGGTTGATCGACCACCTCGGTACAGACTCAGCTTATAGATTGATTGCTACAGAATTTTGTACTGACGATCACGGTTCAGTTTGCCCAACACTTCCAACTAAACACCTGCAAAACGAATCCCATTCCAATCAGCTTAGCTTTAGCACAGCGGCTAAACGTGTAGATGTTAATGACGGTAAACACTGAAGATAGTCATGCAGCTTATTATCAATGAGACAAAGGTTTTTGCTTATTGAACTTTTGGGAAGTAATTGTTGCAGCAGCAAAAGGAAGCAGAAATCAAACAGCGATATATGGGACCTTACATCATGTTAGGTACAGCAGTCATTGGTAATTTGGTCTTTTAATTAGCTGCTGCATGCGTTCACGTGTATGTTTACAAGACAAGTTACAAACCTGCAGCAAGGCTAAAAATCACAATCGTTTTTATAATGCAGTGTTACACTCCTTGCGTCACTATCATACATAATTCAGTCACACAATCATACACACTGAATGAGAGCGGTGGTGTCCAGTGATAGTGGCGGCAGACGGTGTCTGAGCGCACTGAGAAACTGCGATGCTGACAGATAACCCCCACCGTGTTTTCTAATAGGGTCATTTATCTAAACTGTGGCCACACTGAAGAACACAGCCAACAGCATCACAGAGGAGGAGCGCACACTGCAGCCTGCCTCATTCTAGCCAGACCATCCTACACAGGGACATTAGGAGGGGACTTCAGTACTATGAGGACTGGGTTTTATACTGTGTTATCTGATCAAAATGAACCCTGCATAATTACCTCAGATTCTGTTTATATTTGATTTAAATATCAGTTCAAATCTTCTGTTTAACTGAGAAGCTATGATTAGCAGACACTGGTGAACATCCATCCCATCTCTGTAAAGTAACAATCACTACGAGTAGTTACTTGACACGTGACCTTATGGCAAAACAGAGAGTTATTATTTTTACACTTCGGCTTTTGTACTGGACAACATAAAAGGTGTTACTGAGCTCTGAAGGTGTTGATATGCTAGAGAGACGGTTTCATACATACTTTGCAGACCTGAGAGGAATATTAATCTTCTCATCTAACTGTCGGTAAGGAAGTGAATAAGCATATTTCCAAACTATTCATAAAACTTTATTCATGCGAGACAGTTCCTAGACTACACTTGACCTTCTAAAAGCCAGTAAAGAGGGAAAGTGGTAAAAGACATTTGTTAAACGCACATCTTAGCAAATCCATGTATTTAGCCAACACAGAACAGGTGGTGAACCAGCCATGTAAATGCAACGCTACTCAGTAAAAGTAACACCCAGGAGCTGATTTGGCATAGAAATGCAGATTTTTCGATGAATGGGAACAAGAGCAACTCTGCGAATTACAGCTTGAGTCATTCTAGCTGTGCTCGGGAGGATATTATTTTAAAGCTACATAACTTACTTGGAGCTTTCCAGGAAATGGAAATAGAACGGGACGATGTCGTATGACTGAACTTGTTTCCATCATGTTTTCAAATTGAAATTTAAAATCCTGATTCAGCTGGAAAAACAAAACAAAACAAAACAAAGCAATGAACACTGCTGTATTCGCTCCACAACTTTCCTCATCACGCCACAAAGGAAGAAAATGAAATCCCCGTGTATGACTGGGTGTGCAAGATTACTGCAGCTGTTGTTATATGTGGTTTTACTCAGCTTGCCTTGTTACAACAGTCCCCAAACATTGACTTCCATATTGGCGGTTTATGTGATATGTAAACTGAAGATGTCTCACTGCGGTAATTTCGCATTGTAAATAATATATGTGAATACACCATCTGGTCATGCATCTGGTACTGCTAGAAATGCCAGTGTTACAGCGTGTTCACAGCCGCTGAGGGGAACCGGTTTTACCTCCTTATTTTCTCTCTGCACTCCCCTCCCTCCCTACACCTCAACCTTTTCTTTTAGACTTTTTCAACAGCACTCAATTACTGTTGAGAGCTCCACGTGGCTATAAGGACATGGCAGAAGAGAGGAACAAGTAGGGAACAGGATGATCTTACATGGAACAGAATTGAACAGAGTGGAAAGTGGGACAAGGCAACCTAAGGCTACAAACTGCATTATACTCCTCGCAACCTCCCCTTTTCTTCTCTGGTGTGCTTGCGCACACACACACACATACACACACACACACACAGAGGTCTGCTCTGTTTTAAGGTCAAGCGACTGATAGCGTTGTTATATGGCTTTTTGTGTTTGGGGGAGCATCAAATTCCATCTTGCACTTCAGTGTTGTTATTGTTGGCAGCAGAATTTTTTATCTCTTCTTCAATAAAATTGTCATTTTAAAAAGGTGAACTGCACTTCATCTGCACAATGTTTTAATCATAGAGACAGAGGCATACTGCAATTATGCTTGAGGGCTAATTAAAAATGAATTTATCTGTAAATATATCTGTATTGACGAAAGATGCTAAGTTATGTCTCAGTACAGATTACATCTAATTTTAACCCTGAACTCTTTTTTTTTTTTTGGTCAGATTGGATATTGTGCTCATTTTGAGGTGGTTAATGATGCCCGATTGAAGGTTCGATGATCCGGCCGTCATACTGTAGTGAGCTTGTTTTAAACATTTTGGAGTATAATTTCACAAAATACGGTTAAAACTTAAGACGAGTTAATGCGCGAGATTTCAGGCTATTGGTGAACATACAGCAAGACAAGAAAATATGGCTGAACTAAACTGCTGTTACAGTCTAATTCCAGACGCTGGTTTATTACATGATGGTTGCTGCCAGGCTCTTCTTTCTAATCTTTTCTGCGAGAGCAGTAATTCTTCTGTTAAGTGATATTAAATTCTGCTGGATTTGAAAATGACTATATATAGAAACGTCAAGCACGACTTGACGCGAGTGAATCCTTTGGCTCCAGAGGTATAAAAGCTTTAAATTACAAACTTCACACCTTGTCCGCATCTCGTCCGGTTTTCTTCCAGGTTATTTTGTTTCCCCTCCTAATAATATCTTTGTCTTCCCCAAAGACTTCCATGTATCTCAGCCTCCAGTGATATGTCCTCCTTTCCCACCTTTTCTATCACGTCACTCATACGTCTTCACTTAATTCTTGCTCCTTTGCTTTGTGCGAACATATCTGCTTCCTCCTCAGTCTCTGGCAGCAGAGGCCAAAGCCACATCCAGGTACATTTCTTGTGTTGTTTCTGTGTCTGCATCTTCAGCATTTTTAATGTTTTTCCTCCACCCACAGCCTGGCTATTTTCCACACAAAAAAAGTTCACAGCTCTCACTTTTAGAAAATGGAGAGAAAACAGCTCCCTAAATCGATCCATCTCTCACATCCGTTTGGCTCTTTTCATCTTTTCTAACTTCGAAGCCGATCTTCTGGACTCACACTCCCCGAAAACTGTTAGAGTCCTTTCTCTCTAGAATACCAAGAGTCATCAATGCATGGAACAAATTGCTTTGCAAAATTGCTATAAATTGTAAGTTGACGCAAAAGCTTTGCTTATAAAAGAGAGTGAGAATAATGCAGTGCACTTCAGGAGAAGACTGATAGGAGAGAAACAGTAGCTTGGAAACTTTGTAGCTTTGACAGTTTCATTTATAGAGATATGCTTAACCATCCATGACCCACACCTTCTTAATAAGGGTTAAAATGTGTCTATATTTAACATGCTATAATCTGACAAGAGCCTTGAAAAACATATTTATAAATATGAAAACACGAGTGTAGTGCAGACCTGATAGTACTTCCATTTGGTGTTTAATTTGAGCAGGCGGGGTAATCCAGGGAGTAAAGTAGGCTTAGATTAGAGATGATAGTATGAGGGAGCAGGACATGGCTTTCAGAGGCTCTAGTGCAAAATGAAGAAAATTGAGCGAGATGAGGCGTCGACACAGAGTAAAAAATGTCAACAACAGCCTCTGTGTTAAAAGCACATAAATATCTTTAGATCTGTTACCGCTTGGACCGCTTTTTGGTTATTTCATTCAGCATCGCATTGCCTCTGCAGCACCTTGTGGATCTAATAAATAAATTCTCTCATTCTCACTGCTGGGCCATTAAACCACCTAATTTGGTGCATCGCAAAACAAAGCTGCAAAACAACATCGAGTGAATAACAAAACAGCAACTTGCTCTAATAAATGCAAAGCAATGAATACAATAATTTTTTTTGGGGGGGGGGGCTTTAACAACTGGTAAATTACTTTAATTGATAAAGACAAAGTTAATCATAAAACTCTCTGAAAAAAGAAGAATCATTTAATTTTGAGGCTCTTTTCTCCTGAACGGTTCAGTGTGTATGTCACCGAGCGCGGCTGTGAGTTTTTCCACTGCTGGTTGGAAAAAACGAAACATCTGAAAGGGCTCGCTTCACGGCCTCCGCAGCTAATGATGAACCCAACGTTTCAAATGTAAATATAACTTTTAGTTTCAGTTCTATTATTTTCACATCTTTTCAGTATTTTCAGAAGATGCTAAGATTGTCATTAGGAGTGACCAGGATGGATAAGATTGAGTATATCATGGCGCCGGCTCAGATTGAGGGGTTCGGAGACAAAGTTAGGGGCAAGGCCGAGATGGTTTGAACGTGCGCAGAGGAGGGATAGTGGATGCTAGATAGGGAGCTGCCAGGCAGTGAGGAAAAGAGGAAGGCCACAAAGAAGAATCAGGGATGTAGTGAAGGAAAACTTTCTTTTTCTTCCTCATACACCCCCCGGGGGTTTGGCAGCCCACCTGCGTGTCCTGCAGAGTTTAAAATCATTTAGTAGTGTGACAGATTTGTGTGACAGACAGAACTCTAAATTCATTCTTTTCAGGTGAAAGTAGCTGTGGGAGTAGTGGATAAATTGCTTACCCTTCCCAATGGGTCGGGGCACACAGCCATTGATATTTAGTGACATTTCCACCTAGTTCAAACGATGCTGAAAGCACAGACTGAGACTACAACTCAGATAAACTCCGGGGTCTTCCCTCACATGCATATCAATACCTTGTTTAACCTGCTCTGTTTAGATAGTACTCCCTGCTTACCACTATGAGGTATAAAGCCAGAAAGCGATACACACAACCCTGCATGCAAGCCAGCAATTCAGTGTAAGTGATTTATAGAGTCAATATCTCTGCCTGTTCTCCAGTGTATACAACCCATGTTTTTCCTTTATAAACCTGTGGATAAAATACATTTAGCACCTTCAGCCATGACTCAAGCCTCTGTGCTAATGTCAAAGCATTATTTCAGTAATGCTTGAGCGGCACATCTGAAATGTCTCCTTAATGTCTCAGTCAGTAATACGTCAGCAGTGTCACATGGCTGCTATCCACTAATGCCAACTGACTGAGGTATCATAAATCCAGAGAGAATCATCTTCTGCAGATTAAATGGAGCAGGAGAAGTTTAAGCTGTTGCCACCCCTGACACCTCTGCCACCACACGCACCCATACACAGACAAAAGTCACACACACACACACACACACACACGCGCGCACGCACGCACGCACACTGCCCGGAGAGCCAAGAGATGTCAAGTGAGCCGGGTACTGAAGCCAAAGGAGCATGGAGATAGGCTGGTGATGCCTGAGGGTCGAAAGTGATGCCACAGCGCAAAGCACGCACAGACACATTCAAACCCACGCACGAACACACACAATGGACAGGAAAAATGACAAACACACAGAGACACTTGGACTAGCGGCACTGACCTTAAAGCTCCAGTAGTTGGGCTGTTGCTGTGAAGTTTCAGGAAAGGAGACAGAGAGAGGATAGTTAGATATTTACTTCTCTGCTGATGGCTCAAGTTAAATATAAACAGAATATACGGAACAAAGTAAACTCGTTGAGCGACAGAGTCAGACTGCAGGCCGCAAGATGTTTTGCATCCTCTCCAGAAAGCATCAGTATTTTTGGCTATTTTTAAAAACTCATTAATATTGCTGACAGCTTCATCTAATAGGACTCTCCAAACTGCCAAGTATTAAGGGATTGGTGTTAATGCAAGCGGTGGCCGTGTTTTGCAAGCGTTGGGTTACAGCGTACCTGAAACAAGATTGCATTGTTGGCTGTAACCGGTGAAGGGGAGGAAATGAAAAGAGTGAAATCGAATCAAGCAGCAACCCACTCTGTAGTTGCGACGTTGGCCTCTCTCCCAGACTTCACCACCACAGGCAAGCAAGCACTCTGCCTCCCGCTTGCTCTCTCTCCTGTCTCATCCACTCCCAATCCACCGGCTGTGCTCGTTTCATCAGAACCTCAAAACCTCACCTGCTTATTTTCCCCAGTGCATGCTATATTTCTCATCTGTCCATTCGCCCTTCCTGCTGCTGCTGCTCCTGCTGCTGGAAAGGTGCTTGCACTTTGGCAGAGGCCTCTGGAAATGAGCTTTCCATAAAGCCGTAATTACCCCACTGTCAAATCCAGGCCAATCCACTAATGGCCCCAAAATATCTCAAACTGACATGAATTTTTTTTTTTAAAAAAAGATCGTGTGAAGTTCATGAATTTTAATTCTAATCCAAACTCTTATTCTTGTTCTTATTCTTATCTGCAGGCAATTTTCAGTCCATTCAGTCCCCCTTCTCCAGAACCCACATTAGTCTCCTGGTAGAAGAATATAAAAAAAAAGTGACAGGCAAGTTTTGATTTATGATAGTTGGTGGTTTTTCATTACCTGCCTTCCATTCTAATACAGTCTCAACAAAAGCCTAGATTATTTCTGTAAACACGGGCATCAGTGCCAGTGATTACTACCTTATTGCAGCCCAAGCTTTCACTTAATATTCCCTCATTCTTTTTCAGCTAATGTGCTTCTGTCACTCTGTTTCTTTGTTTGTTTTCTCTTTTTCTTTTGAGGTGCAACTGTTTGCTTGGCCTTGATACAGAATGAAATGCTATAATTAAATTAATACGAAGAGGTAAAGCTTCCTGGCCAAGAAGGCAGCAGCTATAGTGCTCTCCCCATATACACAATATCCTGCTGAAAGCATTGACTCACCCATTGAAATCATTGAATTCAATCACTTCCACGGCCACAGGTGTACAAAATCAAGCACCTAGGCATGCAGGCTGCTTCTATAAACATTTGTGAAAGAATGGGCCGCTCTCAGGAGTTCAGTGACTTCCAGCGTGGTACCGTGATAGGATGCCACCTGTGCAACAAGTCCAGTTGTGAAATTTCCTCGCTACTAAATATTTCACAGTCAACTGTTAGTGGCATTTTAACAAAATGGGAATGACGGCAACTCAGCCACAAAGTGGTAGGCCACATAAAATCACAGAGCGGGGTCAGCAGATGCTGAGGCACATAGGGTGCAGGGGTCACCAGCTTTCTGCAGAGTCCAAACCTCCAAACTTCATGTGGCCTTCAGACTAGCTCAAGAACAGTGTGTAGAGAACTTCACGGCCGAGCAGCTGCATGCAAGCCTTACATCACCAAGCATAATGCAAAGCGCCGGACGCAGTGGTGTAAAGCACGCCCCCCAGTGCACTCTAGATCAGTGAAGACGTGTTCTCTGGAGTGACGACTCACGCTTCTCCGTCTGAGTTTGGAGGATATTGCACCACTGAATGTTATTTCAAAAAATAAATGTTGCACGTTAGGTTTTAGTTATGTGAGAAATATTGCACAGTGGATTTTGGTTGTGAACTTGAATGGCTCCTAGACCTCAACCTGATAGAACACCTTTGGGGTGAATGAGAGTGGAGACTCCATTCCGTCCAACATCAGTCTGACCTCACAAATGCGCTTCTGGAAGAATGGTCAAAAATTCCCACAAAAACACTCCTAAACCTTGTGGAAAGCCTTCCCAGAAGAGTTGAAATTGTTACAGCTGCAAAGGGCGGGCCTACGGACTGGGAATGGGATGCCACTCAAGTTCATGTGCAACAGTGGTTTAATAATGCTAGGGTATGGACAGAAACAGTAACAAACTCTTACATGAAAATGCATTTCCAAAATAGAAAATAAACACTAAAATCTTCAAACCTCAGTTAAAGAGTTGCACGTCATTTTGTTAAAAATAATTTTATTCTCTTAGTAGTTTTGCTAATGTGGAGTGGAGCTGTCCTAAGTATAATTTTTAATGTGCATGACAGGCTCACTGGCTCTGAGACAAGTGGGACACAAAATTATATGGAGCCTAATCTCTACCCACGCTTCTTTCCCCCCATAGAATATAGATTTCTACCAACATATGTCAAAGCTGTTATTACAGAAGATGTGACGTGATGCTGAGGAAGATTTCTGTCCCCTTCCAAACTGTTCTGCCTCATAATGTTGCTGTCCATAGAAAACCGCTTATCTCCAAAGTCCACAGGATTATTAAAATGATCAATTATTGGTTGATAATTGAGAAAAAAAAAACTCCATGGGCAATTTGAACACACTGGATTTGTAAATCATCAGCTCAAAAAGCAGACTTTTAGTTAGAGATGGAAGGTCAGTGGTAAAGTGGGTCACATTTGGGGATAAGCCAATACACAAGCCTTCAAGGCTGGACTTAAGCTGACCTTAAATACCTGATCACGAGCCCATCATTTGTTAATTGTAGCCACTGAGTTTTGTCCTTGACAATCTGTCTAACTGACAGCAGCTCAGGGGCACCGCCGGTGCATCATAAATAATTGCTGTTCATTTGTTCCGACAACCTTAATGATTTTATTTTCCCACAAAACCGAATGACTCTGAGGCTTGGCTTTAATGGTGCAGAAGTGATTTGTGGTCTTGCGTGTCTGTCTTTTCCCAGTGTTTCTCTGTTTGTCGCTTTAATGAGGCTAACTCACACTTCTCGGGTAAAGGAAACACATTCATTGTTCTTTAACTGTTGCTCGACCGACAGCTACTGATTTGCCTAACTTGGATTTCGACTTCCCAAATACCCGAATGTGAGAGAGCAACCTGGAGAGGGCTTATTTCAATGTAGATTATTTCTCTTTAACAGTTTTCCATCCAGCCTGCCATTAAAGATCATCTTCTGGGAAGAAACTGTATTCAACACCTTAGCCTACGCTGCCAGTCATTATCACACTAACTCATTCAGCCATAATCCCAGATGATAGAGAAACTCTTGACTGTAGCTCTGCTACTTAGCTCAAATCTACATCTTGTCATTTTTTTAACCTCCACTTGAATTAAATAGGCTGCAAGCCCCACTTACACAATATTACTGATGGATGTTTGAACTTGGGGCTGAAGGGCTGAATGCATTCCTCACTGTAAAGTTAAGGCATTCATCTATATATTTACACATAGCTTTGTGTTTGTGCACTCACTGGGGTTAACCACAGAAATCTAATAGAAGGACGTAGTCTCACAGAGTGGAGCGCTGCATTACCTGACCTGCATGTAAAGCAGCCTGCACTCGCTCCACCCCTCCTCCACCTCTGTCTCTTTCTCATGTCGTCATCTTCTCT